>WBNQ01026634.1:0-20641 GCA_013401375.1 Spizella passerina
ACTTTAAAACAGCAGGATTTTGGAAGGTTGGTTGGAGGTGGTGTTGGTCCTGTTTTATTATTTTACTGCACTTCACTTACCAACCATGCATGCAGTCAATATATGCTTATCTGCTCCCAAGTCACTATTGTGCATGAAAAGCCATGTTGGACTGGACAATATTAAAAAAATAGCAAAAAGAAAACGTTTTCCAGGCAGCAAAATTCTGTCTGTTTTTTCCTCTGTGTCTGTCATATTCACTTTTCCCAAATTTTGTGAATAGGTTTGGTAGATCCAAGCCTGCCTTTTTTGGCAAATAAACTGTTACCTCTCCAAATTTTATTTTCTTCCAATCATAACGAAAGAGTGCCAGCACTGAACAACCTCCAAAAGCTCTCTGAGTTTGAGTGCAATGGTTACAGAGAAAGAAAACTTCCCTGACAACTGCTGTTTTCTTTGCAGATGAAAGAAGGGTTCACACCATTTGAACTTTGATCACCCATGGACCTGTACCATTTTGACCTAGATGTTTTATTGAAATAGACTAAAATATATTCCACCTCATAGCTAGCTATATAAAAAGAAGTTAATATCTTGTACATCCCTCTGTAAAAGTATTTTCTTCATTCACTGGTGCATTTTGGAAAAGCTGCTATTTTGCATTTAATTTTTTATTGATTCCAAAGTTTATTAGGAGTCTGTACAGGAAAGGAAAAAAAAATCAATAGAAAAAAAGTTGCAAGTACTCCTGCAGATGACCTCCCCTGTAGACTGCTCAAGATTTGACTGCTCAAGGACAACTGCTTTACCAGTCAGTGAAAACACTCTGTTACCTACAAATAAGTTAAAATGGCAAAGGAGCTTTGAGAATCAAAAACACAGCACCACAAGCATTGTCTAATGCAGGAATGCGAAGCACAGCCTTTGGAAACAGATGGTTTAATACATCACAATAAATCTTTTACCAGCCTTTGAAACATAGTACTTCAGATAAAAATACATTTAAGTTACAATCTGTGGACAAAATGTTGTCCTTAGAGGCAGAAAGGAAATGCTTTTGACTTTACTGAGAGTTGCAGCTCAGAAAAAATTTAATAAATGTTTCTGAAGAAAATGATCAAAAAGTTCCTACTCAACTTATTTCGTAATTATGAAATTCAACCTAAAAGAGTACATAGTAACTTAACACTCAAACACCCTTTAGCTAAAAAATCCTCATTCAACATCTATCCTCCTCAGCCAGGACACCTGAAAGAGCAGCTCATGATATACCTGCGTCACAGACAGGTGTAGCAGCGGCAGGACAATTATCAGAGCAAAATAAGGTTGTGGTTTTAGCTAAGTGTTCACCTTACCTACAGCTGACACATCAGAATACCTGACTGGATTTGCATAAATGAAAGAGCTATGGACCATGACTGTCACAAAGATGTCACATCAATTGGTCCATGCTTCCTTCCTCGTTAGATTTTTATGGGGGTCAATCCTGGGAAGGAGGAAGAACTACGGCAAGAAAGAAGGGTGAGGTATCTTGGATGAATCAGTACAACTGCAGTCTGAGTCTTTGACAAGTTAAAGATTGCATTTTTAGAATTAAGAATTTAGAGGAGATTGGATGCAAGCTGGTAATTTCTTGATCTAAGGAATATTAACATTCATTTCTAATTCATACAAGTTGGCATGTATCTTCAACTGCATCTGCAATGTTTATTCCATCATTTGCTTCATTTCACATGAGTTCTTTCATTTAAACAATATTCTTGTACAGTAGGGGTGATGGGTCCTTCACTCTCTCCAGAGGCATCAGCAGTCTCTTATGTCTCCTTTGGTGAAGTTAAGAGTGGGCACAGTTTGTACCACATAATTTATTCTACTCATGAATGCAGTTTGTGAATAAACTGCAGTTTGTGAATAAACTACAGTTTTTGCAGGTTCATTTTCTATTTGAAGCTGTCCAATAAAATTTTTGGGCAAACCAATTTCTGCAAATTGCTCATAAACTGCTACAGTGTGTAGTACTCACAGTACTTGCTACTTGTAATTCAGCAGTTAGCCTTTCAGATTGGTCAAGCTGATCTAAGGTTTGCTTTCCATCCCTGAGCATTGACCTAATCCTACCAAACCCCAAGCAGACCAGAAATGAGGAGGTTGGCTACAGGATACATGCCCAAGGGGATTGGCAAAGAAATGAAGGTCAGTAAGGACAGACTACTAAAAGTTAAAAAACAATATCAGAAGTACAAGAAAGTAGACAGCAGTTCCCAGTGAGGACAGGCAAGTAAGTTTGTTCTCTTCTTTATTTTGGAGAATAACTCACATCAAGAAGAATTTCAGGTCTGATACGACCAAAATTTCCAAGTTTCCTGTGATGAATAAAACCACTTCATTCCATTTCATAAATATCACAAAAATTTGCATGTTTCACTACTTGACATGTAGTCAAGTGCCCTTCCAAAAATTGTTTATTTCAACCATCAGTTCACAATAACCAGTTAGGAAAGTAGAAGAGTTTGTGAAAGAACATGAACACTGAGTTTTCAAGAGTTCTCAAGAAAAATAAAAAGAGGTAATGTAAAAATATTCTTTGATTGATGTGTGTGAGGATACTGTCCCCTACTTCAGGCTCCATGTTCTATAAAATACAAAAATACCAAGGGCGCAGTATCCCCTCCCACTCCTCAAATAGTTGCCTTAGAATTGAGAGGAAAAATAAAAACATTATTACTCCTTACTATACGTAAGTTTAATCATCGTGCATTTTTCATTCCATTTGTCTCAAGGCAAAACAGAAATTTTAGAGAGGATTGAACAGTTACCAATAGATCATGGAGGTGGGTGGAAAGGCAAGGAAAGGACATAAAGGTATTATTGGCAAAGCAGAATCAGAATAAGTGGACTCAGTAGGAGAAATGTGGGTCAGAGCTGAGGTCTTCCTGTCCCTGGAGGCTTGCAAAGAAAGTCTGAAGCTACAGCAAAGGCACACAGAATAATTTTTTTTCCAAAGTGTGATTGTGCACTTGACTATTGCTGCTGAAGAAGCTTCAAACAAATTACTATAATAATAACAGTAATTTCTGTAGCCGGTATTGTAGGAGTTAAATTCTAAAGCGCTCTGACGTCTGGTTCCTCACAGAAACTGGTACTAAACAAGGTCCAGAAGCGTTTTTCTTCCAGCCCTGTAATCAATATTGGAAGAAAAAATAAACTTGAGGCGAATGAAAGGAAGTCCAAAAGATCAGGCATTTGCTTCATTTCAGATGTGTGGGGCTTTATGAGAGTCTGTGTGCTCACATCTTGCCAAGGCATCAGCAGCTGGCCTCGTTGTTTGCTGCTTCAAGCACAGCAGTGGCCCAAAGCTTCCCAGGGTGGGAAGTGCCCTCGTGCACAATGCAGATCCCAGCCCAGACTCTGCCCCAGACTCAGACCTTTTCATGAGTGGTATCCTGCCAATCAGGGTTACTTAGTTATCTGCAAATGTTAGGGAGAAGAAATAATGTGCTGAGGAGTACAAATAACCCATGGAAGTATTTTTAGTTGATGGGATGAGATTTGGAGGTATTCATCATAGCTTTTCAATCACCAATGATGAAGAGAAAAAATATGCTCCAGCAGAAAACGATCACTAAAAACTTGATGGTGTGAAAAGTCAAAGTTCAGAAGTGAAGCAAGTATGAAGTAGAGATAGCACCAATCACTGTTCCTCCATCAGTTAGTGACAATAGCACTGAGAAGCAAAATACTCATCACATCCCATTATACAGGTGAACTGTAATTTTACAGACTGGAAAAAAAGCATTCTTCAATTACATTTTGTTTTTGAATAGGTAGCAAAATATTGCCATCATGGGTAGACACATACCATACTCTTGGTTCTTATTTTTCATGTAAAATTTTGATCTCTATCATCTAGATAAATTAAATCATATGTAAAATACTGTTACATCAAAACCAGCAACAACTAGATTACATCAACACAAGTAAAGAAAGCATCATACTAACAACAATAACAGAACCAATTGTCCAGTATTGCTGGCTACACACATTTTCAGCCGCTGTGGGTAGTGGTTATTGTTCAGAGACTTCTAGAACAATAATGCGTTGTGCATGTAACTCTGTTACGAGACATAAAATAGGGATGAGATAGATGATCTTTCCAACTTTCACTCACTGGATTCTTCTCAGCACTTGGTTTCCCTAGTCCATCCATTTCATCTGGTCACTTGGGATGTCAGCAAGCAGTGATGATACAAGCACACGGTCAGGTGCAGCTATTTACCAAGCACCGTGCTACACCTATTGCTTGAATAAATCTGAACAGCATCTTAAAGCAAAGGAGACACTGGTGCAGTAACATTGACAGAAGACCTAGCTATTAAGCTGTCTACAGAGTCTAGTATCAGTGAAATGTTTGACAGCCGCAGGGACAAATATGTATTAGCAACATTGCTTAATCCATGTTTCAAGGGCAGAATTGAAACCATGCCTTCACCCTTTGCAGGAACAGATTGCTGGAAGGATACTGTCATAAATAACAGTGCTGGAGGCCATACCATTATGCACCTCCTCTTCTACCTCATCCTTCCACTTAGCTCCCCTAGGCCAAGTATATCTCATAAAGCAGAAGATGCACAAGCTCCTGGAACACCACAGAGTGCAAAAGAAGTAATCACAGCATACCTATAGTTCCTGGGTCTTCCTTTATCAGCTCAGAGTGGGGCAGTACCTCCCAGGAAAAACTCAATTTGTCCATATCATGGGAAGAATCTGTCCATTATGAAAGGTCTATAGGTGTCATGGGAGACCTTTTCATATGCTGGGAAGTGAGAAGTTGACTTTCGAAAAGATATGCTCTAGTTCAGACAGGAATTAATTCAGCGAAGCCTATGGCCTGTGTTAAACAGGAGGTCAGATTTGATGATTGTAGTGGTCCCTTCTGGCTTTATAATCTATAAAGACTAACTGCTTTACAGGGTGGGGGAGGGAAAAGACAAAGAAAGAAACCAATACCAGTTATTTTAAACCTCCAAATTCCCCACTATCCAAAATGTGCTCAGATTTCTCTTTTTTGGGTATGTGTCTGGGTCTGAGACAGATTGAAAAAGTGGGTTTAATAAACTACAGCACAGAGCACCTCTTTCTTAAGGGAGTAATTTGAAAAGTTTAGCAAGTTAAACTTGCAACATGCAGGTGACTCTTTAAATTAGTCTAATGGAGGAGACTGCAGAGCAATCTATCAATCAAAATTCTTACAGAAGGTGAGGAGGCAAAATACCAAGTGAAGTGCTTACACTCCTATTCCCTTTTTCCTCACTTCCCATATATTATACAAAAGATTTTCTCTACCATTTGCTTGAATAATTTGGCAGAAGATAAGAATTGTGCAAATCTCTGTTCTGAGAGAGCTTTTCTTGAAGCTTTGATTCACCTGGGTTCATAAATCTCTGGGTTTTGCTTGGAGGTTTAAGGACATGTGAGCTGCAAAACTGCAAACTGATCTCATGTTAATAGCGTGCAAAATTGCAAAATTACAAAGCCATAAATGGATTTACATTTGCAACTTAGGAACAATGGGCTGACTTTTTCGTTTGTAACAAAAATCTATAGCCAGGCACATTTTACCAGGTATCCACAGCACGTGTGCCCACAGATACACATGCAGACAATTTACTTGCTGGAAATTTGTGAGTGAATCCAAAGAGTGAAAGCTTATAGCAAGTAAACAATTTGTAGAGCATTCTTTCTCAAAGTATCCCTTATTATAGGCTTCTGGATTATTTCACTTTTATTTTTTCCTGTAGTACTGAATCCTAAATCAAATAAAACCCATACCACGTAAAACAAGAAATCAGTCAAACTATTGAGACTGTAAGGCTTGTGTTTGCACTGGAATATTTAAAGAGAAAATACAAATCCCAGATTTAAATGCACACCTGCGAGTAAATTCAGCAGGTATGGAAAAATGGAATAACCTCTATTTTCACTGGATTAATTTCATAATACAGGAAGCTCCTTTCCAGAATAAACCAGGAAAGGACAATTGTACCAATACCAAAGTAGTATATTTACATATTTTCACTGAAAGCAAACTAAGCAAACTGTAATACAAAAATGGTAAATTTCTCTTCATTTGAAAAGGAATATTTTTGTGAGGATAGTTGCCATGGCCAAAAGGTTGTATTTTGCTTTAGTGAAATCAGTTTGTCAGGGGACAGAGAGAATAAGGTGTTTGCTTCCCATTTTCCATTCAAATTTCACCTGTGAAAAAAAAAGGGAGGGGTCTATCTCACTTTTGACAAATTTTTGGCATTTGAGAAGTCACCCAACCCAATTTCTATTATTATTCCACCTTGCAGAGATGAATTTTCTTCAGCTATTATCATTATTGTTACTGTTTTTATCTGTATGATCAAGAGGAAAGCTAGGCTTAAGGTTCATTTTCTTAAGCTTTCTCCTGATGCTGGGTCCCTACAAGTGTTATCAATATGCCTTAAAAGTGTAACATCCAGGTGAGATGCAACTCTAAGAAGCAACTAAATGGCAAAGTTAGTGATGCAAAGTTGAGGAAAGATGAATAACCAGAGAAAAACTATTTTCAAAGAGATTTAGAAGCATAAGAATGCCGACAATTTTGAAAATCCCACCATCAAGGACGTCTATTCTCATGAGGAACATGCAAGTTAGGCACATATAGCAAAATACATGATGATGCTACAGATTGTTCAGGTTTCTGAGCCATGCAAAAAGTTCAGCTAAACTGTCCAGGGGCTCCTTCACCTCCTAGCATCCCACAAGGACAGCTCTGACTATACAGACAGGTAGATCTTCCTCTCCTGAGCAGGAATGCCAAAACAGCTAAATTTTTCCCTTTAGATACTGCAGTGTGGAGGTGTGTAGTCTGCTATATTAAATCCATTACTTCCCTGTGTCACACACTTCACAAGGATCACATTACATCTGTCATGTAGGATTGCAAGGGTTTATGCTTCCTGGTGCTATGTGTAGGAGAAAAAGACAGTGTGGGTGGAGATGGGGCTGCCTGACCAGAAAGCAACAAATCCCCTTGACCCAACCCTCTGCAGAGGGGACAAGGAAGAGTAAACACTTCTTGCCTCTGAGTACAGCCCCATTTCCCATCTCCCAGCTCCAGCTGTGTGCATGCTCTCAGCACTTTAATCTCAAAGATACATGCACACAAACTCACAGCTACTAGGTCTCCTAGAGCAGGTCAGGGTTACGTATTCTCTGCCACTCTCAAGAGAAGTTAATAAAGAAAGAAACTTCTCTGAAACCTGCTGCAGCCACACAGCTTTATGAAATGTACCAGGTAGCTTTATGAATGTCCATCAGGAAAAACTTAAATACTTCAAGGCAAGGAGTGTGTGTGTCCAAAACACATGTGACTTGGAAACTTTTCTGCCTCCACCTTCTGGCAACAAAGCTGCTGCAGCTCTGGGGAGGTCAGTGAGGTTTTATCAGATAGCCATGGGCTCTGGAAGGTTTCTAAGGGCCAAGGTCTAGAGCCTTGTCTTCACTAGCAACACTGAGAATCCTAATGCAAAGGTAATGATCTTTCCTGTTGTCATTGTATAAGCTACATTATTTATTCCCACTTGGAACGGACAAAGTAAACACAGTATTTAAAAAATACTTTGCCTTCCTATATGAGACCTCTAAGTAGTTCTGAACCTGTGAAGTTATAGAGAGAAATATCTGCCAAAAAGTCCTCCCAAAGCAGGAAGCATTAGGAAAAAGTCTCAGGAAAGCCTAATCCCTCAGTATTTTTAATTCAGAAAAGTTTGGCTGAGTCTCCAAGCCCCTGGATGCTTATGTGGATTGGAATCACTGATCTTTTTAAAAATTCAGTTTTCCCTCAGAAGGTTTGAAACTCTCTTCTAGCTGCTCATTTGAGCTTAGGTGAAGTCAAACAAGCTTTATTTCCCCACTGCCACTGAAGGTATGCCTACAGCACAAATAGGATCAGGCTGCCATGGGTGATGGCAGAACTCTTGGCAAGAACTTTAGATCAGGCTGTGGGATCCCACCAGGACTTTCAGGTATGTGCTCAGACCACCAGTCCCTGCTGAAGCTGGTACCAGTGTGCCTTCATACCTCTTACTAAAACTCAGCAAACTCCACAGTTTCCTGTCCAAGCAACTCAGAAAATGTGGATCACCAGCAGTAAACCATTTATTTTTTTTTATGAGAGGCAAGAGGAACCGGATCTTGGCAATCCATGCTCTATTATCACTTGCCAACTTTGCTTTCCAAGGGTGGCAAAGTTCTGGCAAAAATAAATATATAAATAACTATCTGCAGCAATCAGCACAAGGGAAACAAACAGAGCAGGAAGCTTTGCCCAGCAGCAGGCTGAGAGGGGCTGATAATGAATGACTGATGATGATTACGTGCAATTTTTTACTTCCTGCAAAATGATAGATACTGGCCAAGTCAGCCCCACAGCACCACTGTCATAGAGCCAGGCTGCAAAGCCAGCTCAACAGCAGACCTCTGCTTCCACAATATGTGGAGCATCCAGCTTCAGGAGGTGAGCTGCCCTGGGCACCACAGGGCACCTTGCACACAGCAGTTCCTGGGCCACCACCGTGGGCAGCATGGCCCCTTGGCAGGAGCAGTCAAGGAAAAAGAATGGCAGGGGGATGCATTCAGAAGAGAAAGGAGAGGAGAAGAAACCCACATTACAAAAGTGCTTATGATTAATGAATTGGAGATGAGAGTGGAGTTTACATATGCACTTGGAGGGGAGGAAAGGATGTTCGCAAGCTTCTTCCATGACAAATGCAGGCAAGAAACAGGGAGGAAAGAGCTATTAATCAGTGGTACAAAGAGATTTCTTTTCCCCCAGGACAAGCCAGTCCAGGTAAACTGCTTGAAACTGCTGCTTCCAGCTTGCCCTTTACAGAGGTCTGCTCAGCAGGCCCCACCACTCTCTGCAATGAGCCAGTGCCCTTTAAATCCAGCACCTCCTTTATCTCCTCACTTAAAGTGGAAAAGAGTCCTAAAGACAGCATATGAGTAAAATCCTTCATCTTCACGTTTAAGCCACTCTTGTTATTCGCAGCGCACCTTACAAGCATGGCCACCTGCCAGTCAAACAAATACCACTCTGCCAAGTCCCCTAAACAGCCATCTGATCCTTTCCTAACTGTTGTTTAGAGTTGTTTAGGGGTGCCCATGGAGCGATGATTAACAGCCCCAGGCGCTGTGCAAGCACTTGGAATATGCATTTCTTTCTAGTAGGGACATTTTTTTCTTTCATATTTTTATTGGTTGTGTTTTATTAGTCACATTGCTCTTCAGCCTCCCTGCAGCATTGGCAGCAGTGCCATTAGCTGGAGATGGAGGTGCATGTCCTCCCTTCATGGCTGAGGTGAGGTACCACAATAAAGGCAATATCAATAAACAGTACATTGCAGGAAATTAATAAGCAGCGTAGAGTTGTCAGCCAATAGTGACTACAGAATTGGTAACACGTTTAATATCAACTTGTTTCTTGTTTTTGTTGCTAAGAAAGTATTTAGGAGTCTCGATAGAATGCAGTAAAACTGACTGGAGAAGGCACACAAATATTAAGGGGAGTCCATGAACATTAATTACTTAATAAGAGCTTGTAATTATCTGACAACTGGAGCACCTTGCTTGATCTGACATATGTAGTGGTACTCCCTTGCACCAGCCACATGAAACACTGTGGAAATATTGTGTGATAAAATATCCTGGTCTCTTACCCCAGTATCTCAGAGATTCCCACAGCAGGGTAAAGCCTCTCAGCATCCCAGCAGTTAGATAAGCCTTTCCATACCATTTTACAAATGGGCAAGGACACGTAGGGACTCTTGGAAGGTCTTAAACAATACACTGAAGCAAAAAAGAAAAGCAGCATCATTCACCAAGACTCTCATAGAGAAATAAGTTTTTTAATTCTTGGTTTTGTCTGCAGCACGATTTTTCCCTACATAAAATAAGGATGGCACTACATCTCATCACGTGCACAGAAGTCCCTCATGATGACAATTGACACATCATCCACCTAAAAGGGACTTCCATGTCACTGCTATCACAGTTTAATACTGAGCCATGAGCCTACAGGATAGAACTCTCAGGTGCAAATTCCTCAGCAGTGAGGACACACTTTCCCTGCACAAAGGTGCAAAACAGTGCACAGGAGGAGGCTGATTCTGCCTGATATTTTTAGGTGCTGCTGCAATCCAGCCAACAAAGTGCCTGAGCACACACAAAGAATTCTCCAGGTACAATGGCTGAGGCACACGAATGGAGAAGACTTTATACACTGCCTGCAGATTTGCAAGGACAAATAAGAGATTCTCCTACAGCTAACTCATTTTTCTTTAGGTTTTTTTTTTTTTCAATTTCTGGAACTTTCTGGAATGCTTTATGGCTTGCTCCTTTTATTAACTTGTTTAAAGGCATGAAGGAAGAAATTATGTGAAGGAAAGAACAGAAGATTAACGTATTTCCAAACATGCTATAAAAAAATAATTTAAATCACCTGATCTTTACTAGAACTTCACTGACTAAATTGTTAAAGGGGGGGAGAACCCTGTGCAACATCCCATCCAGATGGTAGTTGCAATGCTCCGTGGTCAGCCTGTTTATTAATGAACATCTGTTTTCCTTACAAAACGGGATGGACTTTCTACTATAAATTCTCCTTTCATATATTTCTTGGAAAATGACATTAGGAGTTATTCGCTGTCACAGAGATAAGCCAAATTTATTTTTAATTTTGGAAACTGCATATTAATTATAACATTTCTGTCACTCACTAGATTATTGATGAATGTATCACTAAAACATACAGCTAGTTGAATATTGAAAAAACAAAAATATTACTTTCCCTTTGAAGATATTTGGCTCCAGTCCCTTTAGTTGTCCTTTCCTTTTAGCTTTCTGCATAACTGGATGAATGCTGCTGGTAAAAATGGTAATGGACATCAGACTTCAAAATACTATGCACATAGTGTTAGAAGTCCTTACAACAATCACTGTATTTCAGCCCATCACTGGCCATGGACAGTTTTTGGATAGAAAAATGGCTTTATTGTAATTCAAGGTAAGTTTCTCCTTCGCTGTAACCATATCTTATAATTTACTGAATGTTATACATTAAATTACATAAACTATTGAGATTTGGTAACCTAAAAGGCAATTAAAATTTGAAGACAGACTAATTATAACTACAGAACCATATGTAGGGCAACATTTTTATTACAAATGAGAATGTGATGGAAAATTTCAGTCCTGTCTCACAATTTTGAAACACAACATCAAAAAAAGTTGAAAGGGAATGTTTGGACGCAACCACTTGAAAACTAAGGTTTTGATTTCAATCCAAAAAGCTTTAATTGTTTGTTAATGATATTCACTTTGTAAGGATCTGGAAACTCATCTAGAATTATTTTTTTTTTCTTCAAGACGATGTCTCTTTTAAATGTGTGGTGCTGAACAACAGCAATCTTCCAATGTCTTTCTTTTGTGCTCTGATATTACCTTAGGAAAGAAGTAAGCTGGAAGCTGGTACATCTGCTTATGAAAAAAGTTTCAAAGACAAAGACAAATGATGGTTGGTTGGTTGGTTGGTTGGTTGGTTGGTTGGTTGGTTTTCTTAAACGGGAAAATTTCAAGTATTTGAAGTTATAAGGAATACATGTATGTGCATGGGGGGTGTGTGTACAAGCATGTCTTGGTTTCTATGTTCAGCCTGGTATTCAAAGATCACTTATCTGCAGTTCAATGGCTATTACTGTGGCACATAACAGATCAAAACACTGTGAATAAATAGCATGGTACTTGTTTCCTGAAAGCCATAATACTGAGGGCACTGGAACTGTGCTACTTAGAAACCATGGCTCCTTGCTACTTTCAAATTATTTAGCACAGCTACCATCAAACTTGGCTTTTCAGCTCCATGGTGGTGGTAAGCATTTCAGCTAAAAAATATTTTAAAAATGGGCAAAAATACCCCAAGAAATCAAATGCAGCAGACAAAACCCAGATAAGACAGGTGATTAACTTGTCACATTGTCTTTGTTTTCCATCCTGCAATCTGCTCTTTCAAAAAAAGTGTGGACATTACCACAGGGCACAGAGCAAAGGAGAACAGAACTGACCTCCATAGAGGTGCTCTTGGGAAAGTGTTAGAATTGAGAAGCTCCCTTTTTTCTGACTGCTTTCTGTCCCAGGTAATCAGGATTGCCACACCAGGACCCATCCTCATGCAGGCAGAGAGGGACTGGCTCAGGTGTAGCTGTAGCTGGACGGCCCAGGCAGCTCAGATGCTGAGCAAACCCCAGACACCCTACAGCAGCAAACAGGCAGCTTCCAGCTTTCCCTTGTGTTTGCCCATCCCCTCCTGCCCATTCCTCTCTCTTGGGAGGATTACACCATCCAACAGCAGGATGCTCAGGAATGGGTAAGAGCTCTGCCTCTGTGCAAAGTTGTTGCTAGAACAGTTTTGGCATTCAACCTGAAGTTTAAATGAGCACCTAGATACCTAAATGCCCCAATCTACACCCACATGGACTTCAGAGAGCAGAGTTAAGCCTGGGATTGTTTTCTGTCTACAAACAACAAGCAGGAAAGAAGTTTTAAATACCTGGCCTTACATGCTATTGAAACTGCAAGTGTAAAACCACACAGAAAGATCTTCCTTGAGGAAGGCTTGCAGCTGAATCAAGGAGCAGAAACTGCTCTCGGGTCTCTTCCAAGTCCATTACAGATGACACAAGTCATATCATTTTTCTGTGCCTCACTGCCACCTTTGGACTACTCTATCCAGGCAGTAAACAGTTTCCAGAAGGAATCATCTCTGGCTGTGTCTGTGTTGCTCTGAGTTCACTGGAGCTCAGCTGAAGTAGAATTGTAGCTATCTGTTTCTCTGCTGCAGCAGCAAATCTCTAATTATAAGCTTAATTGAATGGCCTCAAAAACAGGGCAGAGCATCATCTCCTATGCATATACATTTAATAAAAATGGGGCTGCGAGACAGAGCTGTTACAGCTTGCATCTTTCAGAGATAAAACTAAACACAATGGGATATTTCAGTATTTTCAGGGTCAGCTCATGACACTCCTGCACTGCTGTGTGTGGGAGACATGCATTTTAAGCCCCAAGGTTCTTTCAAAAATCCTGGCCTCAGTAGTTAACACTGTTGTATCACCAATCAAGAGATCCTTTCTAACCCTAGGGGAAGTCAGTGTGATCTTCGGGATAACAGAATGGCCTGGAACTGTAGGGATTTTCTTTCTAATGCCAACTATGCTATTAGTTAACTGAGATGACCTTGAGTACATCATCTCACTCTGCAAAGCTTTAATTCCCCATATGAAAATGGAGACCCTGACAGTTGCTTCATTTTTAAAGAACTTGAAGATCTACTGGTAAAGATGTCTTAGGTAACAGGCTAATATTATCATTAATAACTCACAGTCCTTATGCAGTATTCTCTGTGCCAAAGATTGAAGTCATTCAATTTGCAGAACTGCCATTAATTGCTCTCTTGCTTTTAAAAAAGCAGAATAAGGCTTGAAAAACTCTGGCAATAGAAGTAGTGTGGGCAAAATCAAGACCAAGTTTCATGTGAGACTGGTGGAATTTTTTTTGGTGCAATTGCTTATAACAGGAAGAAGGTAGGTCAACTGACCTGAGGAACTTCCTCCCCATACTCTTTCAGGAGTGTCCTAAATGATCTCAAAAAATGCTCTTTTCAAGTCCTCAATCACCAAGTCTCTAATTAAGCTAGAAAATATTTTTGACCCTTTGCTCAATTTCAGTATTTTACTCAAAATAGTGTAATGTATTGTAATTAAATGCAGACTTTAGGTGTGAAGGTTTTTTTCTTTCCTCACTGGCACCTTCAAGGTACCAGGAAGCTGCAAAAGAAAGTAGCCTGTTTGCAGGGGCTTTTAAATAAAAAAGGTTTTAAAAACCGAAACTCTCGTGTGTGCAAAGCAAATGTTTGGTAGGTAAGTTGCAAGCTCTTCTTTTTATTCCATAATTAGAAGTGAAATGTTCTTTAATGTTCAGTAATAACATTCAAGCTATGCTATTTTGCAACTAATAATCATATACAACAGCATGGGGCATGACAGCTAGCAAAGTTATTCCAGCAAAATGTATTGGCCACATCTATCTGCCTTATTTTCCAGTTCCTTGGCTTTTCAATCCAGCTTTTATGCTAGAAATTTGAGATGGAGTGGAGAAGGAGTTACCTACCTTTTTAAGGACAGAGTTTTAAAGAAAGGCTGCTGAGCAGCTCAAATCATTCCCATACAGAGCAGTGTATAATAGATTTCTCTTTCTTGTTTGTTTGTGTCAAACAGAAAAGCTGGAGATGCACCTGCATGATTCCTTTAATCCTGAAAAACTCTATGTTCTTTCCAAACTCACCCAGCGTCATGCAAATGGGGGAAACTGACACAGAAAAAGGAAAAAAAAAAAAACCAAACAAAAAAACCCACAGGTCATCAAGACCTAGCAATATGCATCAATTTTGCTTGCAAATGAAGGAACAAATTTATCATTGCAAAGGCAGCATTAGTTACCATAGGCTTGCACCATTTCCAAGATTTCTCCGGGGGTGAGAATACAGCTTTCCAGAGCCAGCTTCTCCATTAGGCTTTTAACCACAATGCTTCCTTGTTTTCCCAATGAGGAGTTAGATTTAGAAGCACAGGGAGGAGAAATAAACACACAGGAAAAACACCAACCCTCTAGTTAAATTAAACTAAAACCTAGGTGAAGCCTCAGTGGGAAGCCTGCTGCACAAATTGGATCTCCAAATGCAGAAAAAAATTAATTATGTGATGCACAGCAATGAAGTAAGCAACACCTTGAAGTTAACCTGGACAGAGTTATTGATTCAGCAAAAAAATAAGCACTTTGTTTCACCCTCTCTGTTGTTCTAATGTTAGCTTGGACTGCTGCCTGACCATTTCCAGCTAGCATTCAGTTCATTTGCAGCTGTTCTAAATGTGCACTCCTCCCCAACAGGTCTCACAAAAAAAACCTGATCCCATCTGAGTTGATGTGTTGGTTTGGGAGAGAATACCACATGTGCAAGAAAGAGTTTGTTGTAAACACAGCAGAACAGACCTTGCCACCAGCCTGGAGCTCAGAAGCGCTCCAGGATCTTAAAACCCTTAGGAAAGCAGATAGAACTGCTCAAGCAGTTTTGCCTACTACCGCTCCAACAACACTAGTAAATCACTAGAAAATGATGAGCCCTCTCCTACCTTGAGAAGTCACATTTTGCCCTGTCCTACACAGATTTCTGCCATCTCCACTTTTACATGCTGTGTAAATGGGAATCCTGTCTAAGAGAAATTATTTGGGCTGCATGTATGTGATGCAGGGAGCACACAGCTGACCCACACACTTTATGCATCTTTTGTTAGTCTGTTCTGCATTCTGAGAGCACTCCTGACCAGCAAAGCCTGTCTCACTGCCCAGAAACCCTTGGGGACCACAGCTTTGCTGACCAAAGCACTGTGTTCCCAATCCCCTGCGCTGACCACAGCCAGCATTTACTCCTGGGCTAGCTCTGCACTGAGGTGCTGCCATGGCTCACTATGACCCTGTCCCTGTGGCCATTCTGCCTCTCTGCTCAGCCACACTCATGTCTCCTGCCTGCCTTTCAGTGCCACCTTCCACCTAGCAGCACTGGTCAGTACTGGCTTTGAATCCCTAAATAATTTGGATCCATCTCCTCTTAGAGATCCATCCATTGGTATTGTCCTGACTGAGAGAGCCCCAAATTACCTGAGAGTAAACTTGGCTACAACACAGTTCATGAGGGGTTTTTGGTTCCAGACTTTTTATTTCCCTCCTTGGTTTAGCAGAGCCAAGATTTATTGACCTTCAAGCCATGCCACAAAACCTTGCTGTTTTTCTTGGCTTTTCTCAAGGAGGCTATGGAGGCAGACCAAGGCACTATGGAATTTTGTGTTGGAGTACTTTTTCAGACACTGAGCTGTTAAAGTCTCTGTACTTTATAATGATGTGCTGTTGTGTCTGAAGTTTCAGATCGACCCCCACTACTTCTATTGCTAGAGTTTTTATACAAACCAAAAATAATCAATCAATACATTGTTCTTTATGGACAATGGTAAAATTCCATTATTTGTTAGTGGCTCATCTTTTTTCCTTCACCTTCCACTGTTTTGCAGGAACATGAAAGAAATTAAGACACATTTAAAAGAAAAAAATTACCATTTGCTTCTTACTTGGCAGACTAGTCAGGACCAAAACATTGCACATAGGAGGTTCTAATCAAGTTTCTCTTTTCCTGTCCTCTACTTTGCAACAATGAAGACAAAGTAAAATTTTCCACTGTTGTAATTAGGAAGAAAACAACTTTGCCGCAGAATGAAAATAAGGCCCTCCCCACCAGCCCTGCAGAGTCCTTTCAGCTGACTCACAAACAGGCCTGAAAGAGCATGATCTCACATTGTAGAAAATCCTAACAGCTGACATCTTGTGGATTGAAGTGTGTCAACACTTAAGCATTATTCTTTGCCATGGGGACATTACAGTCATGAGGCTGGAATGAGGATACAGGACTCTAAGTAAGGTGACGCATTTTTTCACTTTAAGAAGGAGTCAAATTGTAGATTGATTCCCTGAAAAATTTTCCTGGGAGTAAAGTCTGTTAGGCTGTGAAATTTTTTAGAATTGAGAGAGTCCGTAGTAGAAGGTGGGGGGAAGTAATAAAAAAATCTATGAAGCCCATTGAAGACTTCTGTTGTATTCATTAATTCTAGGCAAAACCCCAAATGAACTAGATTCACAAAATTAATTAGATTTAGCACGTAAATTTTGTCTTTGCTATTTTTGCCATTAACCTTGGCACCTAATGGAAATGTCAGCTATGGGTCAGGTGCCAGCAGTCAGCTACAGGTGGAATTCAAAGAAAATGCCATGGTCCCCCAAAAAAAGCTTAAGACAGCTCAGGTGAATTGTGCTTACAAACAAAAGAACTGGCATAAGATCTGCTCCTCAGACAAATTTAGGGACTTGTCTGTATAACTAAAGCTTAGCATTTCTCTGTCCTGGAGTTTCAGAGCCACGTAGCATTCCCTGGATTTCAAAGAAGCAAGTAAGAAATCAATCCTCAAGTAACTTCTTCACTAGAATTTGAGTCTCCCACATCCTAGTTTGCCACTCTAAATAGCTTATATTAATTAAGCTAAAAAAATAATAACCTCCATATTATAATTTCTGAGCAGAATAATCTAGTAAAAGAATCCCTAGCATATTAAATCCTAGTTACAGAATATAGCATGTGAGTTCTACTAGGTCTTAGGCTAAGGCTAAGCTCAGAGTGCTTTCACAAAAGAGCTGATTTTGCATACAATACAAAAATAGCCAAGAATCTATACAATTAATGAGGGTCTCTCTAGCATCAAAGAAGAGCTATGAGGTTTAACAATTCATATATAAGTATCTACAAGGACAGCTAGTCACACAGATTCTCCCCTGCCCCAAGTTATGATGGTAGAAAAATGAAAATATAAAACCCTGAAACAGAATTACTTTCTGGCTTGTACTTTCAACTTCCAACATTTGACCTTGGATCATCACTACTAGGAAATTTTCCTTTTCTAAAAAGCTCTCTACACCCACGAGTCACCCATGACTCTGTCCCTCTGAACACCAGACTATATGACTGTGTCAAATATCATGACCCCTGAGCATGGTTTGAACTTCAATTTCTCCAGTTCAGCACTTTCATTTCCAAAGGGGAAGGAAACAACCATTTTTAATAAATAGAAAAGAAACCAGTTTTCCTATCCCTGAGTTACTGACCAACACAGGAAACAATGGATTCTCTGAATTTTGAGACTTGGAGTAGAAGAACATCACAGGGCATTAAATATGAAGTGGGCTAAGAGAGCAAGAAGCATATGACCAATGAAAACCTTGACAGTGTAAATATATGATACTGCATCATTATGGTTTCAGGTAGCCAGTTCAGTTAAATATAGTTAAGTGCTTAAGTGACAAAAAACCAGAAAAGTTAGTCAAAGTTGTCATTGACTTTGATGTCTATTTTTAACACACTCAGTCCCCTGGTGCCTCTAAGTTGTTGCAGGTTAATTAATGATTGCATAAATGTAAAGAGCTTTTCATTCCTTTTCATTTAGGGAACACAGACTATGTTTCAGGGAAAACAGAAAGCTCACCAACCTCAGTTATCCAAAATGATTCAAAGCAAAATATAGACACAAAGTCCATCAGTAATACAGTAGGGCAAGGACGTTGAGTGCGACTTTGTTCAGAAAAAGGGGCATACCATTCCCAGTAAATGAAGTTAATCAATTCTCTAGGCCTCTTTTTTTTTCTCCATGAGTTACCTGTTAAGTCCCAGTTACTTCAAGTTTGCTTAATGTAGCCCTTGGATTCTTCATAAACATATGGCACAAATATTAATGAGTCACTGTTGCCCCAGTGTAATTGGTCATCTAACCAAATGGCTCTGTTTGCATTCCTTGATTGGATTACCTCATTTTCTTTACAGAAGTGTCTAAAAATTGATTGTAGCTTTGGTTTTTCAGGAGGTTTTTCATTACCAACCCCATCTTCACCCAAACTACCTATCCTAACTTGCCATCCTTAATATTATTTCTTAACTCTTATGTTCCTATGCAACAAGATCATTCTTTTTCTCCAGTTTTAATTATCTACCTATGATATTGAGCATCACTGTGGTAGCNATCTTGCTGGAGGCAAAAGAAACCTCTAACATCTATAAAGATCTGAACCACACATGACAACAACCATTCCTCCTAGAGTTAAATGCTAATACTTTTAGATAAACAGAACTTATTTATAATAACACCATCTGCGGGACTCTGATAATGTTGGGGGAGGAGATTAATTTATCTTGCATTTTAAATAGAGATGGCCCCTGGCATAAAAATCCAGATCTAGCTTTTAGCCACCCAGTTATCAGGGAATTTCACATTCAGGGTACTGCATCCCTCACCAGAATGTCCCCATAGTACCACTGGACACGTGCTAGGAGGNGATGCTATTTGCACACTTGTGATTAACACTTTTTCACTTTTTCCTTCCTTAACTTCAATTGCACAGCTAAACATTCACAAATAAGAGCCTACAAGAGGGTGTGTATTCCTGGAAAACAACTATATGTATTTTATATGTATTTTCTTTTTTTTCTTTTTTTTTTTTTTTTTTTTTTTCATCTTTCTGGGGGCAAAAGAAACCTCTAACATCTATAAAGATCTGAACCCCACATGACAACAACCATTCCTCCTAGAGTTAAATGCTAATACTTTTAGATAAACAGAACTTATTTATAATAACACCATCTGCGGGACTCTGATAATGTTGGGGGAGGAGATTAATTTATCTTGCATTTTAAATAGAGATGGCCCCTGGCATAAAAATCCAGATCTAGCTTTTAGCCACCCAGTTATCAGGGAATTTCACATTCAGGGTACTGCATCCCTCACCAGAATGTCCCCATAGTACCACTGGACACGTGCTAGGAGGTGACATAATTGTAGCCCAGATCAGTTCATCGTTCTCCCCAAAGCATGCAGCCTGTCCAGATGGAGCACAATTCAGGACTCCCCCAGCAATGAAAATACAAAGAGTTAGGACTGGATCTTATTTCTAGGTTTTTAATTAGTATATTATATGACATGGGGGTCCCATAATTTTTTGTAATCTTTTGAGATTACTATTGTACTTACTTGTCTCTAGAAAATAGTATGGACCTTCACTTCTGGACAGAGGTTTTCAGACCCAGCAAATCTTGACTAAAAGACCTCATGATAGTATTCTACTCCAAACCTTCTGCCATCCCTTTGATTCCTCATTTCATTCAGGGTCACTTGTGCAGCACAAATGAAGGAAGTGCACCTTGGACAGGAAGTGCACAGTACAGGACATCAGCCACTGTACTGTGTCAACCCTTGCTCAGTATTTCACTTGGTAAGTTGCTAACTTTTAATATTCAAAGTACTGGCTCTTATAAACTCAATAGCTACCAGAGCCATAGCCACTGAAACAGAAGTGAATGGCATGGTAAAGGAAAAAGATGCTGTGACTTTAGATCCTACATCCTGCTTTCTTTGGAGTATGCACTCCTTTACCCGCCTGAACAGTGACAGTAGATGGTGTATTTAAATAAAGGAACCTGAAATGCCACAAAAAATACACAAAGCAGATAAAATCAACATTAAATTCCATCTACAACAACTTTTAACTCAGAATCACAGAATATTCTGAGTTGGAAGGGACCCACAAGGATCATCAAGTCTCTTATAACTCTTTAGTTCTGCTCAGGACCATCCCCAAGAACTATACCATGTTCCTGAGAGAATTGTCCAAGTCCTTCTTGAACTCTGTCAGGCTTGGTGCTGTTGCCACTTGTCTGGGGAGCCTGTTCCAGTGCCCAACCACCCTCTGGGGGAAGAATCTTTTTCTACTATCCAGCCTAACCCTCCCCTGACACAACTTCAGGCATTCCCTTGGCTCCTGTTATGGTCACAAGAGAGAAGAGATCAGTACTGGCCCTTCTACTTCCCCTGATGAGGAAGTTCTTTAATACCTGCCAGAATATTCTTCCCCATAACGGAGAGGAGAGGAGAGGAGA
>WBNQ01026636.1:0-23995 GCA_013401375.1 Spizella passerina
CTACTACTAATAATAATAATAGTTTTAATTTTTATTGTTTTGCTTCTGACAGAGCTCTCAGGAAAAGGCACTTTTCCTTTCTCTCCCAGCTGGGAAGCAGGAAAGGATCTGCCCTGCTCAGGTTTCCTTAACCCACTTCTCTCACGTGTATGTTAATGAGTAAATGACACTGCTCCCCACCAGACAAAACTCCTGAGCTCTTTTCTGGGCTGTTTCGTGCCCAGATTTTCTCATTATTTTGCTGGTGCTGATAATTTTATGATCTCAGCACATTTTAGTGCCCTGTCCCCAACCATTTCTGGAAGTTCACTGCAATTTTTGTGTTTCCCTGAATAAGAGATGCCCCAGGACTCACCAGTGCACACGAGCCCAGCAAGACATTGCTCTTTTAAAGGATTATTTCCCTTCCCTCATCACTCAGGAGCCAGGAGATTTCGTTCTCTCCCAAAGACACAAGCTTGATCAGAAAACCTCTCCCTCACTTACAATGAAGGGTTTTGCTTTTCCCACAGGGATTTGTCTGTCAACAGGGAAACTGCAAGGAACTCTGTGGGATCACAGCACAAATTCCTGAGAAAGAGTCAGACAGAACAGGCCAGCTCCTTTGACAAAGTTTGCACCACTTTGATGCAAGATCTGTCAAGAAAACTATAAAAACAAAAAGAAACTTTGCAAAATTATTATTTATCGTCACCGGAGAATCAAAACTTCGTTTTTTCAATTGATGCTCCATTGATGTTTCTCTGGTTTAATGCCATGGAACAGAAGAGATGAGGGTGCAGGGGGGAGGAGGATCACTCATGAGGCCACAGCTATTTTGGAAAAGCCCAAACCATGCAGGTGAGAGCCTCAGGTGGGCACCAGCTCACCCCATGGACCTTTGAAAGCCTCGTAGCTCCCACCCACACAGGGGACTGCTCCAAAAGCTCCAAACCCAGCTTTATTGGGGCCACCAACAGCAGAAAACCTCCTCAAGGATCCTCCACACCCCAAACCATCCCGGGGCTGCCGGATTTCCCTTCCACCACCCTGCAAATCCCGAGGTGGTTTTCATGTCGCACCTGAGTCCTGCTTTACCTGCACCCTCCCCTCACCTCCTTGTCCAGCCCGTGCTGCTTCCACAGAGCTCCCGGGGCTGGAATTGAGTCCCACGGACACGCAGGATCGTGTGTCGGGCTCTCTGCCGCTCCCTCCTCGGGCAGGGATGCGCCATCCTCCCTCTTTAATGAATTATCCAAGAGCTGTCAGCGCCCAGCCCCGGGAGCTGCCGGCAGCACGTCCAGGGGGTTTTGCCTCCCATCAAAACACCCACGGCTGATTCTGGGGATGAACCGATGGGTTCTGACTTTCCTGATGGGAAATTTGGGCAAATCCGGGCAAAAAATACATCCCAGCACTGCTCAGCCCCTTCCTGCAGCTCCCGGCTCGGCTCCCACTAGAGGTCACTGCAAAACTCAGTTTAAGCCTCAGTTTCCATGGATTTTTCTTCTATTTTTTTCCATATGCAACAGGCAGGTTTCTCCACTCAAATTTTTTTTTCCCACTTGGTGCCAGCTCTTCCTGCCTCTGCCCACCTGTCAAATAAAAGAGATTTCCCCAATTTCCAACAGGATAAACCCCATCCATTTGGGAAATGAGCAGCTCCAAGTGACTCCTCCTTTCTCCAGATGTTCTTTCTATTAATTGTGAGCTCTGTATTTAAGGAGTTTCCCACCCAAGCCCCACCTCGCTGGATGAGGAGCTCAGGATCAGGTTCTCCAGAAATGGGAGAGCCCTTCCTGTGCCACAGACACCTTGGTCTTACAGCAGCACTCAGGAATTAGATCTCTTCCCTCATGCCTCAAGCCAGGCAAAGGCATTTCTGACTTATCCTCAGCTAATAATTACTGGGGACGAACAAAACCTTTCAAAACTTAAAATGAAAAAAGGCTTAGTAGGGCACATTTTCACAGAGAAGTGGGAAAAGCACCTGTTTATCAGCCAGGTTGTTTAGACCCCTCTGTTTCCCAACAGAATCAGGGTTTGGGATCAGAAACAGGTTTTGGTAACAGAAAGTTAATTTTTCCCACCCACATTTCTATTCTGATCTCTGCAAAGAAATTCTCCTTCTCCCTTCAACACTTCAAGCCTTATCTAAGGCTGGACGCAGAAATCCTAAAGCCCAGTTTGGGCTGTTTGTTCAGCTCTGTCTCCACCTGGCACCACAGAATCATGGAATATCCTGAGCTGGAAGGGACCACAGGGATCATTATTCACTCCTGGCCCTGCACAGACACCCCAGCAATCCCACCCTGTGCATCTCTGGGAGTGGAGTCCAAATTCTGGAGATCTGAGAGCCTCAGGGCTGTGTCCATTCCCTGGGCAACCTGGTCAGCACTCAGCACCCTCTGGGGGAAGAACCTTTCCCTGATATCCAACCCAAACCCCATTGACACAGCTCCAGCATCCTGGAAATTTCTGTGACACCAAACTTTTCATTTTTGCCTGTTCTCTGCAGTTACAGTCCTGAAATAAAAGCATATAAAAATGGTGCCACGGGAAAGTGCAGCAAGTGAACACCCCTAGTTCAAAAGAGACATGAGATAAAAAAATAGACACAAGATTTAAAATGGGCACAAGATTTATAATGGACACAAGATCCAAAATGGACACAAGATCCAAAATGGACACAAGATCTAATAGAGAGTGTCAGGCTGGCCCAGCACAGCTGAGCTGGGAGCAGCACTGCTAACACACATTCCCTCAGGAACATGGGAGCTCTGTTTTGGAAATACTCCTTTACTGAGAGAGGCAGCAGCTCCCTGACCCATCCTGCTCCCCTCGTGTGCTCCAGGAATTCGCTCATTAGGAGTCCTGGGCTGCAGGGATCACAACAAGGAACCCCCCAGCTCTGCTCCACCCTCGGCTCTTTGCAGGAATTGGCCCAAGGGGCCGTGACCAGGGAGAATGGAAAAGGAAGATGTTCTGCCAGAGGCATTGGCAGGGTCAGCAGGGGAGCACGGCCACGTCCCGGCAATCCTGGATCTTCCTCTGGCCGTGACCTCGGGGTCAGGACTGCAGCACTCCGTAGGGATGCCCTGTGTCTGCTCCAGGAGCAGTCAGGACTCATCCAATTGTCCCCAAAGGAAATTCAGAGTGTCAGATCTTGGCAGCAGGACTTGGGGTGACACGTCCCCACCCAGGAAGAACAGCCAGCGCAGGGTAATGGGAATATTTTCCCTCTCCTGAGGAAACCTTGGTGTGGCTCCTGAGAATTCATCTGCTCGGCTTAGCTTTCAGATAAATGAGAAGCCCATAAAAAAGGGATTAAAGCAGAGCAGATTCCACCACAGGACAAAGTTACGCTCGTCCCATCACAGCAAAGCCAACAAAACAAGATGATTTTAAGATATTTCACTGGGGCTTTGCACAGATCTCTGGAAACCTCGTTCAGATTTCTAACAGAACTGGAATGCTGGACATGGACCGTGCTTGGGAATGCAGCAGCCATGGAAAAGGGATATTTTGTGTGTGCAGGGAGGCACTTGGACTGTCTGGCACTACTGTACACGCTCCTCTAGGCAGGAGAATTCATAAATACAATTATACTGTGGAAAAATTTACACATTGTAACCTAATTTCTTTTCAAAAGAATACAGAATAAGAGGGTTTTAAGGTTAATCAACAGCCCAGGGAAACGCCAAGAGTTCTTAAGGCCTCTTGTCTGTCTCCAGGGCATGGTCTGCTATAGACTTGTTAAAGGGTGACTGTCTGTCTTTCTCAATAGAGGAGAGGTCGAGGTGAACCACTTCACTTTCATAAATCAAAAGAAAGAAAAAAAGTGAGAAAATCTCCCGAGTTCAAACATTTCTTTAAACCCCAAACTTTAAATACTAAATGGGCTTCATGGCTGCCATTTTGAAAAACATTAGTTTGCCAAAGGACCCTTTTGATTCCTATTGGAAAAGCGAGCGCTCACAGATAATCCATTGAGAATCCAAACCCCCACAAAAGGCTCCCTGAAACAATCGCGGCGCTGCTGAAGGACAACATTTTTGTGCCCAAAAGAAAACATTTTAACGCGCTACAATCCATGACACATATATTCCTCCATTTCCTTTCAGTAATTATTCATTAGAAAACATTTAACGTCACTGCGGATTTCACACTGGGCAGTCTGCACACAAAGGAGAAGAGTTGGCCCATTTAGAAGGGGCTGAGGCCGCCTTTTCTCATCCCAGGAGCTCCAAGGCGGAGGGGGCTGCCGGACACAAGGGGCCGGCTAAATTGTGCGGTTAACGGTCAAAGCCCCCCTGCCTACTTTGACACTCATTTAAAGATGACGGGGAACAATAGAGATTTGTTCTTAGCAACTCTTTCTTGTGCCACGGGGTCCCCGTCGGCCTCGCCGGGCGCTCCGAGGCCTGCGAGCGGGGCCTAGGCCCGGGCCCACCTGCCCCCGGCGCTCCCCACTTTAACACAACGAGACAGGTAAAGAATATCAGCAAAAAAAGAGCCCCATTCAGCACGTCAGCTTCAATAAAACAATGGCCTGTCAGGTTCATGCCAGCAGCTCGGAGTTTGGGTGGGTGCCAGCAAGCCCGGCCCAGGTTAGGCAAATGCTTCAGAATTCCCAGTTTGGATCTGTGCTGCCAGGTTACAGCAGGCAGCCAAGCGTTCAGGCACCTGACTTAGAGCATAAAACATTTCTTTAGAGGTTTTTTCACTCATAGGAAGGGCCTTTTTGCTGTCTCAGCTTGTTTCACACGCACAGAGATGCTGCCCAAAACTCCCTGCACCCCAGACACGCTGCATGAGAGAGGAAAGCAGCAGCAATTCCATCTCCCTTGGGAAATTTAGGAAAAACCAGGTAAAACACAGCTCAAATCATGTCAGGCCAGAGCACAGATACTGAACTGCTCATTCTCTCAGTTATTGGCTTTTAGATCTGAATTTTGGAGTTTTCTTCATGCTTAGATTTACTGACTAGAGACAGATCCTTAGTGAATCCTGAATCCTTATTAATTGTAGAACAGGATGATTTATTAGAAAACATCAATTACTGATAAACTCCATATCTAGCCTTCTTATGCTTCAGAGCATTCCCCAGCTGACAGTGCACAGAATTTCCAGCTGAAAAACTAAAATTTGGAGTTAAAAACCTGGGAATACAGCAAGGCAGATTGATTCAATATCTAGGAAAAAAGAGGATGGTCCTGACAGTCCCTAAGGTACAGGAAGAGAAGTATTTAACCACAGTAAATTCATGTATTCAAAGTTGATCATCCCTCCAGGGTGTTTACAAATCTTGGAGACAGAGAACCATAGGAAAATGGACCCAAAATCACATTTATGGCCACAGGAAGAAGGCCACTGATAAAGCAGGGATTGGGATCCCATCTCCCATAGGAATGTTCCAACACCCCCCAAAGGCCAAACCCTTTGGGCACCAGGCAGCAGGAAGGAGGTCCCTGTGTGAGCCAGCATCAGAACTGAGAGCAGACGAGACAAATGACACCTGGGACAACAAATCCCAGCCCAAACCAAGATTTCAACTCCAGTTCCTACTGCAAAATCCAGGTTTTATCACTCCATAAGAGCATCCCAAAAGTCAGAGACTGCTTCCATAACATCTACACACCAGAGACTTGCAGAGGCTGCAACACAAGGTCTGATTGAGGAGCTGCAGCCAAGGTCACCCAAAGCTCTCTGTGATTTAGGACAGGCCTTGCTGTGGCTCTGCTCTGTCAGGGTTGAGGGGACAGCAGTGCCAGGGCTGCAGTTTTGGGTGGGAGGAGCTGGAGGGGCAGCAAAGAGGCTGGAAGGGCTCATGGCCAGGCTGAGGATTGACTGGCAGGGCAGGATTTCATGGAGATGCAGCCATGATGGGAGTAAAGAGCATAAACCTCCTCCAAACTCCTCCAGGAAACACCTTCATCTGCCTTTCCCTGGACCCTTGACACATAAAGCACTTTGGTACAAGATTTTAAATCCAGGAGTCAGGCACAGAGACATTGTCATTCTCTCCAAAATACCCCCAAACTCCTTCTCCCTCTGTTTCTTGGAGAAGGACAACAACCACTGCTCCCAGTCAGGTCCCAGCTTGCCATTATCCAGAAATTCCTATAAAAAACCAAGGAAGAGCTCTGAACTTACCCCACTTTTTCACACTGCTACAAAAAGGCAGCTTAAGGCAAGCCAAGAAGGAAAGAGGAAAAAATTAGTTCCCCCACACCTTCTGAAGCACAAAATTGCTCATTCCAGTGGAGTAGAGGGCAGGGCAGAGCAGGTGGAGGCATAGGGAATTCAGCTGATTCCTAAATGGCCTCTGGATGGCTGACAGAGGGAAAGGTAATCCTCTGAAACAGGGAAACCTGTAAATGGGTCAGAATAGCCACATTTTATGGGATTTTGGTGAATCTTTGAATCAGAAAGTGTTGCTATTCCTCATCTTGAAATTTAAATGTACGTAAAATTAACAAGTTTCTTTTAAAGAGTCTCATAATTCTTTATTATTTATTTTTTTATATATTCTTAGAGCTAAATGTTATTTGAGGAAGTAGAAATAACTGCAGTGATTTAGATGGAAATGTTTTACCTATTAAAAATAACACAGAAGCACTTTGGAGGAAAGGGATGTGTCGCCTTCATGAGACTTCCCTGGAAGAATTCCTCACTGAGGACTGTTTACAGGGAATGGAAATTATCCTGCCAGTCAGGCTGAGAATTTCCCTGCTGCTGGATGAGGAGCAAAGAGAGAATATGGGAGAAAAGCAGGGAAGAAAAAGGAGAAGGCAGATCCTGCAGCAAGTGCTCTGCCCACATCCCAGCTCTGCAGCAAAACAATTACCCCAGTAATTATCCCAAATTATCCCAGTAATGAATGTGTTCATCCTGATTGCTGGAATTCTGCCTCGTGTCATTAATACAGTAAATAGCCAGACAGGGATTCCCATCTGAGGGGGGAAAGGCCCCTCCAAACCCAAGCCTTCCTGAGGAGGGATTATTCTTGAGCTGCCTGCAACCATGAGTGAAAAGAAATTCCCTCGTTCCTCTATCAGCTCCAAGCCTCAGTGGCAAAGTCCTTACCCCAATGGATGGACCCTTCTGCTGCTGAATTTTGGGTCATTGAGCAGGGAGATCCACCACCCCTGACTCAGCCAGACCATGCACAGTAAAATTCCAGCAGTAATCCACAGTAAATTTACCCCGCAGCACAACATGCAGAGTAAAAATCCCATCCATGCTGCAACAAGGAAAACTCCAGGGATTTCCCAGGATTGCCCCAGCAGCTCCCAGCTCAGCCCTCAGGACCTCAGCTCCCTGAGAGACCCCTTTGCCTCCCTCTCTGCTGGGACCCACCAAAGCAAACCCACCTCTCACTCCGTGTTGTCACCAACTTCAGATGTGGCAGGAATTCATTGTGGCTGATTAAAAATTAAATCCTCCCTTGCCTTCGGTCACTGTATTTCTCTCTCTCTGCCTCAGCCTGTCACGCTCTGCCTCTGCCACCTTCTCCCTGGGAATAATTTCCTTCCTTCTCCTTGGCCTCTGCATCCATGTGCCCTGAGGAGCCTGGCTCCTGCTCTGCTCCCAGCTGACCACCTTGGCTGCAGCTCCTCTGCCCGTGCCTCAGAGTCACTCCTTCCTTCCTTCCTTCCTTCCCTCCAGCCCCCCCAGCTGCAGGGCCTCCCCTCCTCCTGCCTCTTTCCAGCCCAGGGAGCAGCTCCCTGGGAAGCTTTTCCAGCACATTTGGAGCTCCCAGAGCTGCTGCAGGACTGACCTTCCTGGGCTCTGTGTCCCACCAGTTTTCCAGGGGAGCAGGAGGACAGGAGATGCCCAGGGAGCCTCTTGCCTCTGAGCAGGTCTCACCACACCAATGCTCAATAAATAAACCAAGGATTAACCAGGTTATTTGCAGCAGGTGGAATGTTTGCCAAGGAGACCACAGGAATTTCAGCCCCATCCATCTCAACACCCATCTGGACAGAGAATGTCAAGGTTACCTGGATGTTTGTCTTGCAAAAGCCATGCCCAGGTTTTGTGATGGGATTTGATGCAGATTGCAGAGCACCACACCAAAACTGTGACTTCTGTCCAAGGAGCCCAGCTCCAGAACCTTGGGAGCATTTAGGAAAATTGGATTGTTTAAGAAATCAGCCTGCACCCATGTTAGTGGTGCAGTANGTGCTGAAGTCCAAAAATGCCATTAGCCAGCAGAGAAGGAAAAGGAGCCTTTAGGAGCGCACAGGAATCAAGGAGAAAAGTTGTTCTTACCCCACATTGTCCATGATAAACTCAATAATATTTCTGCACCAGGAAGTTTGGAAAACAAGTCCTGATATTTGTGACTGAATTGCATCAGTTGTGTGCTTTATAAAAGTATAATTGATTTTCAGATCACTACCCCATCATTTAATCTATAGAAATGCACAACTCAAATACACAGTAATACAGATAATATAAATTTTAAAATCCCAGAGTGATTGTTTTGGAAAGGACCTTAAAAACCCTCCAGTCTCAACCCCCTGCAGGACATGCCCCATGGAATAAATCTCTCTGTTAATGCATCTCCCCCTAGAGCCATGATAATTTAAGTTACCTGGGCGTCCATCCTGGCTGCTGTTACCAATTATTCCAGGGAAACCATTCACCAGGGGCTTTGAACCTGGGTAAGGTCCCTCAGAACTCTGGGCAGCTGGGCAGGGACAACGTCCTCACCCCAATTGAGCACCTTTAATAATTTACTGGGACCAGGGACTCGGACCTATGGCACTTGCATCCACTTAGTGGCCACTTTTCCAAGATAAGAACTAGAAACTGTATCTTCCTCCAGATTAGGTTGCACTTGAGGATCCTTGAGGAGTCAGGGTGAGCATTCTCAGTTAATTACAAACTACCCAAATTAGGGAGGGCAGCCTTTGGGTGTGTTGAGATGGAGCCATCCCAGTTTGATGCCACCACGTTGCAGGTGGTGGGTGCTCAGTTGCTCCTTCAGAACCTACTGCAGGAGCTGCCTGGAGCTGGGAGCTTTAAGGTTAATAATGTATATTCCCTTGGTTATAGGATCTCCCTTGCCCAGGCTAAGACATGCTGAAAAATTAACAGTGCAGATATCCCACAAAGGAGGAGCAGGTGCTAAGACTCCACATGAATCTTTCATGCGATTCCAACTCACAGAGGCAATTTTAGCAGCTTCCCTGCATTGCTGCAGCCTTTGGGATCTCCCCACCTCACTGGGACGGGGCCCAGGGTGGGTACAGATTATCCTGAAGGAATTGGAATAAAACTCTTGTGGAGGATATGGGCCCCACTCTCACATGCAGATATTGAATTTGCCTTTTTCCTCCCCGGGGTCCTGACGTGCTGTAACCAGATCTGGGGAGAGGCTGCTCCTCCTGCACCTTGCCAGCCTCACTCAGCATCAGCTGCTGAAAAACTACACCCCGAGCTCTGAGCCATTCCTACAGCTGCTTCTACAGGGAAAATATTCATTAAATTCACTCAGGATTTATCCCGTTCATTCCTCTGAGGTGTGGGGACACATTGCTGTGGATGTTTGAACTCAGAACAGGGGGCAGGGAGCACTTACAGGACTGAGCAGCTCCAAAGCTTTAGGGTAAAAATCCCAAGGATGAACGGGGAAATGCATGTTAACACTGCCAAGCCACTCAGTTTAGATCCTGGGCACCTTCCAGGAAAAGGGAGAGGAAAATAGAGAAATTAATATACTATGAGATGGTGTAACACAGAGATGGAAATCATATAAATGTGTGTTATTGACTTTGGAGCAGAAACACTGAGGAAAACTCATTAATTCATTTAGGGATGTGCTGGAGCAGAGCTGAGGGTGTCACTGAGAGTTACAAGAAATGGAAAACAAAGAAGGGTGCTTGTGACCACTCAGACTCTCCAGGCAGGTCCAATTTATCCCTCCCAATCCCTTCTTTTGCTGACAGAAAATCCCAAATTTCCTGTCTGGTTACAGGGACAAGGAGGATCTTTTCAGTGAGCTGGCCTGGACTCTTGGATGTGCCATGGACATCCCTTGTCCACCTGGACTCTTGGACATGCCAAGAAGGTGTCACCCTGTCCACCAGAACAGCTCTGCTCTCTCTCACACTATTACAAATGGAAGTTGCCACCAGCTAAAATAAAATCCCAAAGAGATCTTTCCATGCCATCAGTGGAAAGGGGATTACTCAGGGAACTGCAGAATCATTTGGGTTGGGAAAGACACCCAGGATTGAGCCCAAGCTGATCCTGACCTTGTCCCCAGCCCAGAGCACTGAGTGCCACATCCAGTCCTCCCTTGGACACCTCCAGGGATGGGCACTCCAAACCTCCCAGTCCCTGACCACCCTTTCCATGAAGAAAGCACAGAAAAACCAAATTAAAAGGAATTAAAAGTGACAGAAATGTTGTTCTTTGCTGGCAAATGCAAAATGACAAATGCAAAGCTGGAGTCAGGGTGTTGTGATGGACACATGGAGCTCTTCAAATACTCCTTGCAACTCAAAATCCTGCTTTCCTCCAGCAAAATATTTTGTTTCTATCCCAAATTTTTTCTTCATCTGGTTGAGAGGGAACAAAAACAAAGCAGACAAAAAAACCCAAAAAAAAACAACACCCCAAAACAGCACAGAGGGAACAGGAGACAATTTGATCCTGGTAAAATCCATGAAAACCACAACCTGCTCATTCCTATGGACAGCTCATGGGATGGCTCCCAGGAAATCATTTCCCTGTGTCCTGCTCTCCCTGCCCTTCACTCCAGCACAGCCCCAGCTCCTGCCCTGCTGGCACAGGGACATTTCAGCAGCTGGCAGTGGCTCCCTGTCCCAGCTCCTTTGTGTGCAGAGATCACCCTCAGCGATTATTTATTGCAGGAGTTCAGATTCCTGCCTTCCTGTGACATGATGAATGACTTTTAAGTAACATAATATCTGGTTTCCTCCTCTTTCACACACCCATTTCATTGCCAGGTGTCTTCAGTGACCAGATCCAAAGGGATTGGTTGCAGTCAAAAGGGAAAGAGAAATCCTTTACCACGTGCCCAGCCTCCTCTTGTTCATATTTAATGGAATTCTTGCTTGGGTTAAAATGATTATCAATTATTCACCCTTGATCTCAGTAATTCCAAACATCCCAAGTAAAAAATAGCACTCCTCTACTGCTGGTAAAAATTCCCAAATATTTTGGTTTTCATTTTTTAAGTTCTTCTCCAGTAATTATAATATATTCTATATATTATAGAATATAAATGTATATATTAATTAAAGAATAAAGCAGGTTAGCAGGCCAGGAGTGTCAGGAGGCAGATCCATCAGCTCAGGATCCGAGTGTGTCCCATCACTGCTGGGAACAGCACTGGGAACAAAGTCCTGTCCTTTCAAAGCAGCCCTCAGACCTCTCTTTCAGCCTGTTTTAACATTTGAAAAGAGTATTTCTTGTCTGGCTAAATTAAATCCTCGACATCTTTTGTTTCTAACCCACATTCTTTCTCAAGCTGGTTGAGAGGAAACAAAAACAAAGCAGACAAAAAAAAAAAGAAAATCCGAAAAACACCCCAAAACAGCACTGAGGGAAGAGGAGATAATTTGATCCTGGTAAATCCATGAAAACCACAACCTGCTCTCCATGAGCCTCTCCAAACCTTGCTGCACCTCTGGAACAGAGCAGCCACACATGAGGAAATTCTGCCATTGCAAGGTTGGAATTTGAGATTTTTACATTGCATTTAAAGACCAGACAAGGTGGGGAACAATCACGGGTTGGACTGGATGGTCTGGGAGGTTTTTTCCACCCTCAGTTATTCTGGGATTAATCCAGCACAGCCAGAATAATCCATGAGCTTCATGTAGCACCAAGGTCCATAAAATCATGAATTTATCCCATTGAAAGTTCATATTCATGAGAAGAAATCAGGGAAATGTGAACTTCTCTTCAAATGAACAAATCCTTCTCTGCCCTTAAAATTGGGATGAATTTCTTAGGATGAGGATTTAAAGTTTCTTCCTAACAGGAAAACTTCATGGAGCCAGCAATGCTGTGTCCTGACTGAGTAGCTGCAACTTACAGAAATTAATTACTACAACAAATATAAGAGTAATATTTTTGTTAACTCAGCAACAGAAGGGGGGACACTGAAACCCTTTATCTATGGTGTGAATTTTCCCAAAAAATGCTGTGGAGAACAAGTACAGGCATAAAACCCAGCTTCCAAACCACTCCAGTCTCCCTCAGTACAATCTTCTCACACAAAAACACCCAAAACTTCAGCTCCACACCCACAATGTGGCTGACCATTAAAGGATGACAATCCTTCCTCTCCCTGGTGTGGCTGAGGGAATATTCCCAGCAAAGCCTGAATGCTGATGTGCAAGAGGCAGAAAAATCCCAAATTTAGACCCATGGGATCATGGAAAGCTGTCATAAATCCCAAATACTGATACACAGAGGTGTGGAAAGCTGCAGTAAATCCCTTTCAGGCTCACTCCTCACACAGGTCACTAAATCTGTATTTTTGGGATTGTGCTGCTCACTGGACAAAGGCCTTTTCTCTCCAAGTTCAGTCAAAAGGACAACAGCACATGACAGAGCCCTTGGATCTGCTGGGATTTTAGGGTCACAGCAGGGCCCTCCTGCAGGGACAGGGAAGGAGGGGGATTCTTAGCCAGGATAAAGCAAAAAAAAATCACCTAATGAGTGGAAAAGCTGGGAAGTTCACGCAGTTGGTTCTGTGTGGCTGGAATAGCATTTCCAGGCTGCCTGTGGGCATGGAAAATCATCCCCAGAGGTGCCATCACATCAACTCTCAGGTGAGTGGTTGGGCTGAAAAAAAGCAGTTTTGGAGCTATTTTTGGAGCTATTTTTGGAGCTGTTTTTGCTCTCCCAGCAGAAGTGACAGCCTCTGTGTGCAGCAAAAGCAATGCCAGGAGATCCAGCATGGACAGGCAGCAAAGGGCTCATCCAGGAGCTTCTCCAGGCTGCAGGAATTCCCTGCTCCAGAAAAGGGGCCAGAGGCAGCAGGAGAAGGGAGGCAGGGCTGAATTTGGGCTGGGAAGGGTGGCTGACACCAAGGAGAGCAGCTGGGACTGGACAAACATTGGGCAATCCTTGCTCATTTTCTCCAGGACAATCCCAGCCTCCAGGCCTGATGTCACAGAGTTTCCATGATTAAGTGTCTGTTAATTAACATAATATATAATTACTAATGCAAACTGCCCAAACTCTTAAGAGTAGAGATCCCACTGCTCCAAACTGTAGGATCCTTGTCTTGGATTCCTCAAGATATTTTGGATGTGTTACTTCTCATGGGAGAAGTGCTGTAGTTTGTTTATTTGACCTTCAAGCAAAGCTGAAGAGGAAAGTACAGAAAATACAAATACATCAAAGGAAATGTCATTTGAAACGAGTGTTTAACCTCACCTGTGTAAAGGAAAATCCAGTATTTAATCAAAGCCTTGGTTCCATGAGTAATGCAAAGAGTTTTGTGAGGGATTAACTGCTTTGAGAACTCTGGCAAAGTTAAAGCTTCAATAACAAATGGCTTTACTTGCAGCTGACACAAAGAAAGAGCACAGAGAATGATTTACCAAACTGATTTTTATGGCTGAAATCCACCAGAAGGGTGAGACAACTCCTTCCTCAGCATGAGCTGGAATGTTCCTTCCCTAAGAAAATCCAAAACATGAACATTTATTATATTTACAGCAACAGGATGGTTCAATTCCATCTTTATCCAGAGGTGTCTTCACAGAAAAGCCCCACCTGATAGTGATAAAAATGTTGCTTTATGGCAGAAAAAAAGCTGTGAATGGAACAGTAAAAATGCCCATGTTGAGGTATTGAGAGGAATCTTTAAATTCTGAATAAAACTTCCCACAGGAATTTGGGGAAAACTTTCAGCAGCTTCTCTGTTTGCATGACACCCCTACAAATCTGTTTAAAACTACCTGAACCATGTGAAGCTCTCACAGGCAGCCTGGGCTGACTAAAGAGATTTTCATCACCACCCTGGGCCCACATTTGGATTTTTGGTATAAAAGTTTAGAGAAAAGGTCCAACAGGTGCAGGGCCAGGTCAGGTTCTAATTAACAGGAGTGTCCTCACACCCCAGGCAGGTTTTACACAACCCAGAGCTCAAAGCAGCAACACTCTGCAAAAAGCAAAGCCTGCAAACAAACCCTGTCGTTCCATGAAACTTAAAATACAATTTGACTCTGTCATAGCCATGTAGATGAGCTATCTGCATTAAATTGTGTTTAATTTAACTCTAGAACTATAGGGCCCAATTAAAAATAATGAGGCCTGTCTCCAACTGTCAGGCTTAATTAGAGATAATGGGAAGTGATAGTTCCTGGAATAGATTCATTTTTGTCTGATAGACGAACTGGGGCAGGGGTCTTGGCAGGGGTCAGTGGAATAGACCTGCCAACAAAACACGGGTCAGTCAAGCTTAAGGAGTCTTAAGGAACCTGGTTATTAAATAAGGAAGTAGGAAGTAAATCAAATCCAAAAGCACATGAATAACCCCAACAGATTCTTTATTTTGTTGTTGTTTTTCCTGTTTTATCCCCATATATCGAAATTCATCTGAGCATTAAAGTGCCCATTCCGAAATCAAATATAGGAAAAATAAAGGTTAAAGCTGTTTGGCAGGGCTGAAGGAGAGCTCGAAAAAGAAGGGCCCAACTTCATATCCCAAGGCAAGAAACTGTAGCAAAACCACTGAGCTTTTATCTTTAAAAAACAACCATCAGCAATGATGATTTGGATGTGGAAAGAAACCAAGGTGTTGAAGAATGTAAAAAGAAACAAAGCAAGGCATTGTGTGGGAAGTGGATTTGTAGAGAGCTTTTAGGGTTTGATAGAAAACTCTGAAAACTCTCTACAAATCCATTTTAGGATTTTCTATCAAACCCTAAAAACTCTCTACAAATCCATTTTAGGTTTGATAGAAAACCCTAAAAACTCTCTACAAATCCATTTTAGGTTTGATAGAAAACCCTAAAAACTCTCTACAAATCCATTTTAGGTTTGATAGAAAACCCCAAAAACTCTCTACAAATCCATTTTAGGTTTGATAGGAAACCCTAAAAACTCTACAAATCCATTTCCCACAGCGTTCTGTGTGATGAATTGATTGCTTCAGGCAACAAAATCGGGAAAAATTTGCCAACTTCTCCTTCCAAAAACGCAGCAGAGCAGTCAGAGCAGCTCAGAAGCGAAACCATTCACCCTTGAGGAAGCTCAAATGGGTGACAACCCTTGGTCACCAGACAGTGGCTGTCATTTTGGATGAGTAATTGATGCTGAGTGGGGAGGGAGCCACAAGCCAGGGCCCGTGCGGGACATTCCGTGTGTGCCCACACTCCAGGCACTGCAGGGACAGAACCCTGTCCTTGTCCTCGTCCCTGCAGTGCCTCTGGGGCTCGTGTTGGATAATCCTGATGCTCCCAGCCAGGCACTCCTTTTGTTTGTGTGGGAAGACACTTTTTTAATCTAATGATATCTCTGTCCGTGCACCGTGCCCGCGGCTCCGCATCCCCGCTCCCCTCCCCCTTGTGCAGCCCAGCCTGCTGCAAAGTCATGCTTTGAATTTAAATCTCTGCTCTGGGGCTTCTGAGGAGGGAAAGAACAGCTCAGGGACTGAGCTTCTCCCCAGCTGTTTTTAAAAAAATTGGGCAAATTTGTAATTAGAGCCGTTGTTTCTTCTGGTCCTTCACTTCTCGCTCACCGAGAACCTCAGGAGGGGACAGAGAATGACAAATGTGTCACTGCTGAAATACAGCAAAGGGTCACTGGCAATACACAGGATCAATGCTGTTCCCTTCCTGCAGGGTTTTATCAGGTTTTAAGGCTCTGACAGACCCTCATTCCAGGTCTGGGGGAAAACTTTCCTGAGCTGCCCCCATGGGAATCACCACAGGCAGGAAGAGCTTGGGAGCCTGAGCCACCACTCTGTAAAACTCAGAAAAACAGGGAGTCAGCTTCAATCACCACCCTTAGGGGTGATCTAGTTTTAAAAATCCCTACAGAGATGTCTCCATTTTCTCTGAAGGATATCCAGCTCCTGTCATGCAGCACTTGGGGTTTGGAGAATTCTGATATTTGAGCTCAACACAAAAACTGCTCCTGGGATTCAGGCTGAGCTCCTGGTGGGAATTCAGGACAAGGCCCGACCCCTGGAAGTGTCCAAGGCCAGGCTGGACCAGGCTTGGAGCAAACTGGGATAGTGGAAGGTGTTCCTGCCCATGGCAGGAGATTTAAGATCCCTTCCATCCCAAACCATTCTGGGATTCTCTAAGTACAAGGATGTGTGTCCTTAAGAAAACCCTCCTGATTACTTCATATCTTAAAACCTTAAGTTTGGAGCACTACATAAAATCAATTGGAATGTTTTAAACTGTACTAGAGACAGTTCTAGACCCTGACCTTGTGCGTCATGGTCAAAGGATAAAAGCCAGGAAAATCAGATTTAATGCAGGGATTTGTAAGGTTGGCCAGGGAAAACGTTTTGATGATGAGTAGAAGAAAATAAAATCAGTTTTTCCATGCAGCTTCTGAAATGGTAGCAAACCCTTGTGTTTACAGAGCAAATAAACTGTTTTTATTGAAGCAAAAACAAAGCCAAAGATTCAAATTTCCAAATATCAAATCCTACATGGAAGAGAATTTTATTTATGGCTGATTCTGCCTCCCTCATGAAGCCAGAGATTTTTTTACCTTCAATGGCCAGGAGCAGACTCACAATAAAATCAACTTCATGGTGAGACCTCTGGGGAAGGCTCAGAAGGTTCCTCCAGCAGGTGCATCCCACCACAGAAACCCCTTAATTTGCTATACAGGCTGAGATGTTGCCATCACTTAAATCTGAAGACTGTCACCACCACAATAATCAGACGTTTATCTTGCAGGGAATTCCAAATACAAAGAAACCCAGCGGGCAGCCAAGGAATCCCCACCCCCGGGGCTCCTCTGATTAAAAAAGAACCTTATGGGGAGGAAGGGAAAGAGACACACCATTCATCCCGAGGATGCCAGGGGGGTTTTCCTGCTGAGTGGGCCCTGGTTTTGCCCAGGAGCCCAGGGAAGCACCAAGGTCCTTCAGTCTCCCCTTGGTCACTCGTTACTGTAGCAGAAAAATCAGTTTATTCTCTTGTGACAGTAACCCGGGGAACAAATCCGCGATGACACCGTTCCATGCATTGGTGAACTTCGTGGCCTCGTAGGTCACTGGACAAATCTCTCCAAACTGAACTGTTGACAGTTCCTTGCAGGGTTCCCCCCAGGAAACTGAAGGTTAATTGACCATTCTTTCAAACCATGAAATGCTTTTGAAAATGTTAGTTTTAAGTCTCGTAGCCTAAAAGCTGATGAAGCAGCGTGTTCTGTACTGGGGTGTCTTCTAATTACTGCAGTGAAGAGTTATGGCCAGGGAAGGTGCAGAAATGGTTTAATTAGACTTGTGTGCCATGGAAGCAGGAAACAATATTCCCTAAATTGTGGGGCTGGTGAGGGCAGAGCCGCTGAGGGAGCAGGAGAAGCTGCTCACAATGGAGCTGAGGATTTCTTGGCTATGTTAATTTGGTGATGGCCTCATTAAGAGAAGGGATCTTAACTTTTTCAGTCTTAAAAAAATCTCAGGAAAATACTCACAGGCTTCTCTTTGCTCACTGGCTCCAAAGGAATGGTCACTGCTGGATTCTGATGGGTGCTTCCACCCAGGAATATTTGCACAAATCCTCAGAACCAGGGATCCCTGAAAATATCCAACATCCTGGAACACAAGTAGGGATGATATCCCTCTTTTCTGAGGGATGATGCATAGGCAGAACCAATATTCACCAAAGATTTACAGAAACCAGGAAGAAAATGGAAATCAAACCTTCTGAAACGATTTGGGCTGATTTTGGGCTGTACACACTGGATATTACTCTGACATCCTCTGAGTGTTATTTTTTATTTGAGATAAAAATGTGTCTGTGACACACTGAAAATATTGCAGGAATAAAAACAAAGGAAATAAAACTGTGTGTTTGTTATTAACACTTCTCACAAACCTTGAACAATGTTCTACTTGAGCATCTCCAGTCATGGCTGACAACCCTGATGCCATCAGGAATTTTGAGCTCTGCAACATTTCCAGTCCCAAACCAGACTTTGGCACCCTCTGTGTAAGAAATATCAATTTAACCATGGCCAGCCTGGGATGCTCAGACCATCCCTGTCCCTGTGCCAATGGAATTCCCTTGCTGGGAAGCAGAATGGGCTCTCTGAAAGTTGGGCTCCAGCTCTGGGTTTTTCATGAGCTGTGCCTGCAGCTGAGGCCACCTGAGCCCTCAGGGATGAATTTCACAAATTATTTCTGTATTCACTCAACATTCATTGCTTGCATTTGCTCAAAGATGGAAGCAAAGAGCTCCAAAATCTCCTTTTTTTTTTCTTCTTTCCTTTTCACCTGTTAAGACAAAAAACTTCATGTGAACACAGACAGAAAACCCTGATTGCCATTATCTGCATGACACAATCCATGGGGATTTGCTGAAACAATGAGGGATATTAATTAAGGAAAAGTTAATTACTATGATGAAGGAATAGGTGAGACCTACACAGGATTCTCAGTTCCTCAGCTGTAAATAAAGCACAGACTATAAAAGAGCAATAAAGAGATCAAAAGTGACAATTTTGTGCACTCTGGGGCTGAAGTTTCCTCTTCCAATGACAAACTAAATTAGAAATTACATCCATCAGCCAACAGCATATTGATAGCCCTCTGTTTATGGGGAAAAAATATCATTTCAGAAGTATTTCTTTCATCCTCTAAATGCAAAATAAAAGTATTAACTCTAACGGATTTGTTCTAATTTCATTGCTTCATATTATTGCACACAATAACCACTGCACAATTATAGCACCTATAAACCCATTTTGCCCCAGACTGGACATAAATCAGAGCAAAATGTTCTTGTAGTGCACTCACAGAGGTAAAAATTCTGCTAAGCTTAGGTTTAACTGGCTAAATAATAAATATATTGTCAGGCTTTGTGTGTCTTTGTGGGTTGGGTTTGGGGTTCTGCCAGCACAAACAATCCTGCCTCTGCAGGATTTCTGTTGCAGGGGCATTTAGAAGCCCCAGGTCCATTTTTCCAGGCAAATCATGGAATCCCAGAGAGGTTTAGGTTGGAAGAGACTTAAATTTCCTCTTGTTCCATTCCTGCCATGGGCAGGGACACTTTCCATTATCCCAGGTTGCTCAGAGCCTGGCCTGGGGCACTTCAAGGATGGGGAATTGCACTCACACACCTGAATCCCCACCAGGAACAGGCAGCACAATGGATTCTGTTCCTAAATAAGAACAATTTCACATTAAAATCAGGCAGCAGCTCAGCTGGCAGTTGGAATTTCAGGGCTGTGCAGGGCAGCAATGTCATTTCACAAGGATAAAGAATAATTTCTTCCAGGCCAGGCCTCCAGCACTTCACAGCATTTTCCCTGTGGGATAGACAGAATTAATTTTGGGGAACAAGAAGCTGCCAGACTTTGGAAGGAATCCCCATTTGTTGGTGTTTGCCGCCTAAAGATGCAATAAAACAAAACAAGGGGGGAAAAGGAATAAGAAAGTAGCAACAGCATTAGGAAGCAAAAATGGGATTTTAAAGGGAGTCGGAGCAGGTTTCCCTTTGTTTGGGAGAACTTTTCCAGGGCAGATTTTCCAGGACAGCTCTCCCAGCAGGAGTCAGGCTCCAGCACCTCCGGTGCTTTGCTCACCTTGGCCATGAGGAAAAGCTTTCTGGCCGTTACATCCCCGCATCTCATCAGGGCCCGGCCTTTTGTCACACACCCAGGCACCATCTGTGTGCTCCCGAGGGGCCAGGCCAGGGCCAAACCCCCAGCCCGCTGGGATTAATCTGCAATTTCACACCAAATGATTTTTAAGGGTAATTTGTTAGGATACAGTATCCCGAAATAAAACAAACGGTCGGTGTTTTCGCAGGGGGATAAAAGGAGGGAGCTTGTGGGGTTTCCTGTTTCCAGTGGCTTGGACAGAATCCATTTGCACGTTTTTATTCCCATATGAATGCACAAATCCTGGGAAACGAGCCTGGAAGAGCTGCTTTTGATTTTTGGGGGTGAGGATGGAGCCCCAAATCCAGGCACTGGAAAGGGGATGAAGTGTGACCAAATTCCCATCTCCATCTGGCTGTGAATCTGAGCTTTATCTGAATATCAGATCAAGATCTGAATCTGATTTCAGTTCTCCAGAGGTGCCTGATAAAGGCATTGATTCATAGAGGTATTGATTAACCTCCCCTTCTATTGACAGCAATTAACAGAGGGAGATTTGATGCTCATCAAAACGAACATCTGCAGTTTAAAATGTGAATAGAATATTTCACTTCTGTAGGGATAAATTAAATTTGGTAAATAAAAGAGGAGCTTAAAAATCCAACCTTTCCCATAAAACAAAGCTGGCTTGAAGTGTGCAAGGAAATTATTACTCTCTAAGAAGCACTAAATGCTTTCAGAGCTGAATTCACATCAGTATTTCCCCAACATGTTTTAGGTACTCTGAAAGAGAGAGATGAAAACCATAATCAGAAAATAAAAAGCCAAGTGAGGAGCAGGAAGATCCAGGGTTGGGACACCCCAATGTCCTTTCACATAGAACAACAATGAATAAACATGAAGCTGCTTTTCAGCCATTCTGGGCTCACCACAAAAACCACAGGTCCCAGTCCAAACTGCCTGAGGTGGGGGAAATATTTTGATTTTCCAGCCTGATGCAGAGGTCACCAAAATCTTCACAGAGTTCTCATCAATCTCTGCTTTTGAAGGTTTCTCAGCTCTCTCTTGCTTTTTTATTTTTTTCCTCCTACTTTTCTCCTAAAGCAGTGGAGAGTGTGGAAAACAAACCAAACTTGTTTTATGATGACCTCAGCTGGTAGCAAAATGAATTCAGTTTGTCATCCAAAAGAAATTCCTACAGTTTAAAAGAAAATCTATAGAAATTAAAGGTATTTCAGGAGAAATTCATAGAAGAGAAAGTTAATGCCTTTGAAAAATAAATCCTTATTTTACCTCTATTATTGTATTGCATTATTTGTTTACTACAAAGCTGTTAGTGCAAATAAAGGAAGACGTTAATTGCTGAACAATGTTAATTTAAAGGCTATATGTGATTTTTCATGCCACCAAATAAATCAGACAGAAAAACCTAATGCACATTTCTCTGCTAATATTCACTGTAAAAATAACTTCAGTTGTGACAGGTGAATTTGAGCCATTCCTTAACCGTGATAAGGATAAATACAAATACAATCAGAAATTATCCTTATCTCATGTTCTTGCATTTTAAATCACAGAAAGAAACAGAGCTGCTGGATACCAGGAGAAAACACACCCCAATATTCCTTTCCATGGCATTCCCATGGACAGCATCACTTCTCCAGCCTGACAGGAACTGGTGAGCAAAAAAACAAAGGGAAAAACCCAATTTTTTTTTAAAATCCAACCATCAGCCTGCAGTTCTGCAGCTCCAGATGGAACATGGAACCGCTGGAGCTCCCTGGGCTGTGGAAGGGACTGAAACAAGAGGAGTTTTGAAGGTCCCTCCCAACCCAAACTGTTCTGTGACTCCCTGAACTCCTCAGAGTTTTGTCCCGTCCAAAACCTCCCCAGTGCTGGACTTCCCCCATTGTGAAAAAGCTCCTTGCGCCCATTAACTGGAATTTTCCTTGTTGGAACTCGCTGCTGCAGGTTTTGGACAGCTAAGCCCTTGATCCCTCCCCGTGGCAGGTGAGCAAACGGGGCAGGAGCCACCCCTTGCTCCTCACCTGCCCTTCCAAGCTTGCAAACCACCTGAGATGGGGGAAACCAGCTCAGGCATGGAATGTGTTCCTGCAGGAAAGCAGCCAGGGGGAAAGCTCAGCACAATGTCTTGAACGGGCTCCAAGGAGACCTGGAGGGAACCTTGTGTTTTATCCTCACCCCTCCTGCAAATATTCAGGCACAGGAACTCATTCTTTAAAGCGTTTTTTGAGTTACCAGGTAAGGATGTGAGGTGATCTTTCAATAAGTTGCAGCCCAACGTTAATTAATGCAGCCTGTAATTAAGGGAAGCCTTGCAACTGTGCAAACTCCATGCCTGAGGCTCTGCCAGCACTGTGACTTCTCCTCTTATTTCAGCTCTCCAGAACTGCCTGATAAAGGCATTGATTCATAGAGGTATTGATTAACCTCCCCTTCTATTGACAGCAATTAACAGAGAGAGATTTGATGCTCATCAAAGTGAACAGATTCTCATTAAGAGCAGAAAAAAAAAGATCTGTATTCACATTTCATCCCCTCCATGATCTGTGGTAAACTGGCAAGCACAAGGAAACACATTTATCATGGATCTTGTGGGTTTTCCTTGCGCAAGGATATTGGGAGTATTTCCACATTTCAGCTTTGCTGCGCTGAGCCCAAAGGACCCAGACTTCAAACTCTTTCCTGACAGAGAAGGTTGGTCCCTGTTTTGATGATGGGTTTATAGGAAATAAAATCTGGTTCAAGAAAAGACCTGGACAGTCCAAGCCAATATTTCCTGGGGCTGGATCTCTGCTGGTGTGGGATTTGACCTTGGCTCAGATGTTTGATCCATGTCTTTGTGGTCCTTGGAAGTAACACTGTCCCAAATTCATGCCATCATCATCATCAGACTTCACTCTCTGATGGCTGAACCACTTTAAAAGCCTCTGGTGAAAGAGGAGCAGAATGAGTGATTCTCTTTCCAGGTGGCTCCAAACCCTGTCCAGCCTGGCCTTGGACACTTCCAGGGATGGGGCAACCTTCTCTGGGCACCCTGTGCCAGGGTCTCAGCACCCTGCCATCCTCATCCCCGCCATCCTCATCCTCGCCATCCTCATCCCCGCCATCCTCATCCCTTTGATCTTCATCCTTCCCATCCTCATCCTTTCCATCCTCATCCTTTCCATCCTCATCCTTCCCATCCTCATCCCTGCCATCCTCATCTTTTTGATCCTCATCCTTCCCATCCTCATCCCCGCCATCCTCACCCTTTCCATCCTCATCCTTCCCATCCTCATCCCTCACCTCCCGCAGCGCTGAGGCTCAGGCCGGGCCCTGCCTGCCCGCGGCTGTCCCGGCTCCGTTCCCGCTCCCGCGGCCACCCCGGTACCGGGGACACCGGGGACAGCCGGGGACAGGCGGCTCCGGCCGCTGCCTCCGCTCCGCTTCCCGCAGCACCGAGCGGGGCACCGAGCATCCGCTGAGCATCGGGCACTGAGCACCCGTACCGGGCATCGCGTACCGAGCACCGAGCACCGGTACCGGGCACCGTGCGTTGAGCACCGGCTCCCCTCCCCCCGCCCCGCTCCGCTCCGCTCCGCTCTCCTCCCGCCGGTGCCCGTTTGAGCGGGCGGATCCCTCCCCCTCCTCCCTGCGGAAAGTTGCACAAAGTTGGGTCAATCCGGGCTTTTCCCCCTTTCCCATTCGCCGCTCTCCGCTGGGACGCGCTGCCCGCCCGCCCTTGCTGCCCGGTGCGGCGGGGCGGGGGCACCGGGGGCGGGGGCGGCTCTGCCCGGCCCTGCCCCGGCGCTGACCCCGGCCCGGGCCGCGCATGCTCGGGGCTGGACAGCTCCGGAGAGGGAAATTTAAACCGGGGCCGGAGCGCGGCCCCGCCGCCGGCCCCGCGCACCGAGCGCCCGCCGAGCTCCGGGCGGCCCCGGGGCCCCGGCCGACAGGTTGGTGCACGGAGCGGGGCAGCACCGGGTGAGGGGTGGGGGATCGGGGATGGGGAGCCCCAGATTCCCTGTATCCATCCATGCCCAGAGCAGCGGGGATGGGGACCCCCGGGTTCCCTGTATCCATCTATGCCCAGGGCAGCGGGGATGGGGAGCCCCGGGTTCCTTCCATGCCGGGGCAGCGGGGATGGGGACCCCCGGGTTCCCTCCATGCTGGGGCAGCAGAGATGGGGACCCCCAGATTCCCTGCATCCATCCATGCC
>WBNQ01026638.1:0-38101 GCA_013401375.1 Spizella passerina
CTTGCAGTGCTGGTGAATCCTCCCCACAGTGCCCACACCTGTCTCCCCTCTTGTGCTGAGAGAGCGAGAGCCAGCCAGGAACTGCCCCAGCCCCTTCCCCGCGCCCGAATCTCCCGATATGTCTGCCCTCCTCCGAGAGAAACTCCCAAAACCCAAAAAAGTTCCCCCTGCCTGCCCATCTCAAGCATCCATCCATCAGTTTCTACTCGCAACTCAAGGGGAAGAAATGCCACAGGTGATAAGGAAAGAACAGAAAAAAAACCCAACCCCCAACAAATACCTTTGAAATAAAAAAGGTTTAGGTAAAGTTTATTAAGAAACAAAAATTAGGAAGGAGTTGAAGACTGTAACGTATGCTCAAACTTTGAGGGTCCCTTCTTCCTTGTCCTGTAAAATTGGAATAAATATCTTCTGAGTGGAGTAAGAATTGGTATTCACTGGTCAGAGAAGCTGCTTAAATAAATATTCTATTCATGTATTTTCCCAATCTCATTGAGAAAAATCCATCATAATTTTTTTAAGAACTGATAAAAAAATCACCAACCTCTCGTCTCCAAATCCAGAAGTTGTCCAAATGACAATCTTAATTGTTTAGCAGCAACAGTTGGTGCCCATGAGACCAAATTTGCTGCAATTTTCCATGCAACATACAGGAGAAAACGTGAATGAGAAATGATGGTATAAATAGGCTTGTTAAAAGTGCAAGGCAGACTAATTAATTAATAAACTTGTCTGAAGTTTGAAGTTTGACATGTCAGTTACAAAGATGACAGAGTAAACAAACCTTCTCTGTTCTCCACTGCTGTACCTGAGAGCTGTCTAATTGACAACAACTGAAAATCATCCTTCAATGTGATTATTGTTCTCAGGATCTGTGCCCAGCACTGCTATGTGCTGTCAGCTTTATTAGATGCCACAATGCCAACTATTTCTTGCGACTCTGTGATCTTTATAATCTGGGAACATAAAATAGTCTCCCAAAAGCCTGATTTTGTTTCCTCCCTGACCCTTTGTCAGCACTGGGGTGGTGGCGCCTGGGGACAGCAGCTCTGGAGAACAGCCAGAGCCAGCACTGCTCACTTTTCCTGCCTTTCCCTTCCCCTCCACCCTCTTGTTATTCCTCTCCCCAGCCACAGACACAAACCTCCAGTCTGTCACCAGTTGCAAGTTTGTCCCCTGGCAGGTTTTTTGCTGCTCTTGTCTCCTTTCCTGCCACTGCTTTTATCGTTTGTCACTCACTCCTGTTCCACCTCAGCTTCGCACTCCTGTGTCAGGAGATGTGAGTGGCCCTGTTACTCAGAGTTCTACAAGTATTTCTCATGTTCTGCTGAGATTTGATTTTTCCCAGAAAACAGGCTAACAATACATTTCAGCCTAACTTAGGAGTCACTGGAGAGAGGCGGGGGACTATACAGACAAGCTTTCTCCAACTTTATCTACCTTTTTAGAATCATTTTTTTGGAGAAATAATCAATCCATACTGAGAATTAGGCTTTTATTAATGCATGAAGAGATTTTGGGCAGGAAGGAGCCAGGCAGGTATCTGCTGTCAATGATTTATTTATATTCTGGGCTTGAGATGTATTTGTAAATAAACAAGCCATTTTTGTCTTGCTGCCTGTGACACATGTACTATGTGTGTGCACGGAAAATGCGACATCTGTGCTCACAGCACTGAGTGAGGCAAAAGCACTGAAACTCACTGGCAGTGCAGCTCCCACAGAACCAGGACTTTCCAGGATAAAGCTCTTCATTGCTGATCTGTGTTGCTAAACCCAGAGCTTCTTATCCTGCAGTCTGTCCAAGGGCAGCAGCAGTGGTGCTGCTGTAACTCCCTCTGTAAAACACTCTAGGCAGTTGTGGAAGCTTGTGTTGAAGGATGGATAAAGAGCCCCCATAAAGATGGATAAATAACCGCCATCAGATTCTGAGCATGAGAACGCTTGTGCTTATTGTTTTTTCATCATTATTGCTAAGATCCACCCTCTCTGAGAGTTTCCAAGGATGCCTACAGCCTGTTCCTAGCACATGGCATTCAGGCAGGTGTACACACTTCAGCGGCCTTGTGCAGGTGTCCCCACTGGGGCACAGAATTCCCTAAACCACAGGTTTCATATTAAAAAACAAATCATTCCTAGAAATGAACTAACATTTTGTCTTTTCTGCAAAATCTTTGTTTTCTGCCTCTTTTTCAGTCCCCACCTGTTCCACAGCACCAGCTCCTGGCCAGGGTGCAGCTTTGGCTTCAGGGCATTTGTGTGAACGTGTGCCAGTCTCCAATTGCCCGTTCTGACTGAGGCATTGTGCTCGGTGTTGTGCGCTTGATGGGGCGCGACACCTCCCCCAGGACACTGAACCTCCTCCGCAGTCCCCGGTGGATCAACGTGGAAAAAGCGAGACAGGCCTTGCTTGTTTGGCTGAGGATCATTTAGTAAACCATAAGGGTGAAAACAAAAGCATCCAAAACTCAAATGGAGATCAGAGGCAAGGACTACGAACAAAGGCAGGGCAGTGGGTTTAAGGGACAGGACATGGGTCGAGTTTAGGATTGGGAACCAATAACAAAGGTTGGGGAGGAACACAAGGTGGGGATTACAATATTTAAACCAATAGAGAGTTACAGGGGAGGGGAACAGTTTAACTAAACCAATGAGGCATTGAAGGATACAAAAATTTCCAGGGAAATCTCTGGAAAAAGGGGCAGGTTTGAGGGAGGACTGACATCTGGGATTAAACCAATGCCTCAGGGGAGTGGGTTCAAAACCAACTATCCAAAACAGTAACATAACAAAAACCACACCACAGATAGTGGGATAAAAGAGACTTAGCAGATTTCCTGTTAGCCTGGAGCAAAGGAGGCTCAGGGGGGGCCTTCTGGCTCTGCACAACTCTCTGACAGGAGGGGACAGCTCGGGGGGGTCGGGCTGTGCTCCCAGGGAACAGAGACAGGACAAGGGGAGATGGCCTCAGGCTGGGCCAGGGGAGGCTCAGGGTGGGCATTGCAGGAACTTCCCCATGGAAAGGGGGCTCAGGCCTTGGCAGGGACTGCCCAGGGAGGTTTGAAGTCCCCGTCCCTGGAGGTGTCCCAGGGAGGCCTGTATGTGGCACTCGGTGCCCTGGGGAGGGTGACCAGAGGAATCAGTCATAGGCTGGATTTGGTGATTCTGGAGGTCTTTTCCAACCTTAATGATTCTCTGTGGCCTGAGAAAGCAAATATGTACAAAATCATCCTTCTGGGTGCCCTAAGCAGTGGCAGCTCTAATCCAGGCAGCTTGGTGCACATCTTTGTGTGCTGTGGGGCCAGTCTGTGCTGGTGCGTGCCTCATGTCACCATCCCAGCATGCTGGAGTGGAGGGAAACTCAGGGCAAAACTTCACTGAGACAGCCACTAAGGTTTTTGGGGATGGACTTTCTGCCTTTGTTGGAGGAGCTTGCCCAGAGCCAGAGGCCTAGTACATGGAGCTGAGGGATTATCCAGCCTTTCACTCCTCTCCCCATCCCATGTGGACATTCAGGATCCCTGAGCTGTGTCCCTATGAGTGGGGGGCCCATCCTGCACTCATTCAGCCCAAATTCACAGGACAAAGCACATTTTACTCATTGACATGAAGCAAATATCAGAGCATGGGAGAGAGGAAACCCATCGTCCTGTCCTTCAGAAGGAGAGCACTGAAAGAAGCCATTTGAATGCCAAGTATTGGATATTCTGCATTTGGATAAACCAGCTTTACTCTGCCATCCCTTCAGAGCTCCTTGGGCTTATAGACAACAGGGAAAATTATTCTCAGTTCCATTTTCACATACCTCTTTTTAATGCTGCACAATAACCTGTACAACAATCAATGTCCAGTTCTGTTGTCTAGCATTTTTCTTTTCTCTTGGAGAGTGGTATAAATATTAATAGCAGTAACCATGGATATTCTCTTTCATCTGACTTGGTACAAAAGAAGAAAGCTTCTCCAGCTCAAATTGACTATTGATCTTGATATTTCTATTTGTGCAACCACTGTCACTGTAATTTCAACACTATAATTAAAAAATTGAAGCAAGGTAACCTTACTCAAACTCAAAAGCAGTAAAAATAGATAAAACATGATAGATGGACTTCTTCTCTCTTATGGAACAAGGGTTAACTAGGAGCCAGAGATGAGACTACAGGGTAAAATCAGTGCTAAAGTAGTGTCAGCCCTTGAATTTGTTGAAGTGGAAAAAAAATCTATATATTGTGAAAGAAATTAGAATTCTCTTAGGAGCAGAAGCCTCAAATGAACTGACCTGAAGCAAGAAAATGACTTGGAAATGAGTGAAGGCTAGAACCTGATTTAACTTTGGTTATTTTCTTTCTGCATCCATCATGTTTAGTGATTATGCTTTGTTTAATATCAAGGACAAACAGTGGTTTAGCACAGCTGTTCTGTCACTTGCATTTTCCTGCAAATAAAACCATTAAACAGGCTTTTTTTTCTGACTAACAGCTCTGTCTATGGCAAGAAGAAATTATTACCCCCCATACATTCCTTTTCCATTCCAAAGCACAGTGATTTCCCTTGGCTACTGAATGGCTAAAAGATGGAACAGATTGTTTTAAATGTGACTCTGATAGACCTTTGTGTTCCCCACACTGTCTGGCTTTAATTCTTCTTAGAATGGCATTAGCATTTGTTGAATACATATACAATTATATTTGCTGAAATTGTTGTATACAAAGAAAGCTCTGCTACAGACTCTGTTCTTCAATAGAAATGTAAAGTCTTCATGCCAGCCATGAGGATTGCAAATCTCTGATTATGGGATTACATTTTCTGCAATCAGGAGGGTTTTGTGGCAGAGTATTTTTAGTTTTGTTGCCTGTTTTGTCTCCCTGTTCTTCATCTGTAAATACATCCCTTCTCAAATTTTCCTTCTTTGCTGGGTTTGCTGCACAAAGAGCTTATGAATGGCTGAGACATCCATTCATAGGTTTTAACAGTTTATTCAGGCTATCTCTTCTCTGTCTTTGTAAGGAGACACTATTGTGAAAGTGGAATTAATTCTTAGATTTTTGATTTTTAAGCATTTGTTTTCTGTGAGCAGAGGCACATGAAACAGTTGTGCAAACTGAGCACATCTGCCTGAATCTTTTCCTTTGGTCTCCCTTAAAGGGGCTTCTTGCTCATAGAGGTCACGCTGTATTGATGACAGCTGTAACAGCTGGGCAGGGTTTTATTTTCCAGCCACACAAACTGGCATTTTAATAGTCTTATATTCTTATTCCAGGATTAAATGGGGAAAAACAGACAAGAAACACAGTGCTCTGGGAGGTAGGGATGTACAGTGTGGAAATGGAGAGAGAATGTTGAGATGCCTGGGTTAATCCTGTGCAGTGGCATTAAGTCACCTGCTGACTCAGCTTGGGAATTGTTGTAATTCATAGGGGATTTATCCCTGATGCTGCCTCAGGAAAGGTGTGGAAGATTCTCAGATTCCCCAGTGTTGGTTGTGACATTTTTGTTGGTTTTTTTTTTTGGTGGGGAGATTGTTTGCATTTCCAGGTGATCAAATGAAGGTAAAGCTTGTGTTTTGAGGGGAGGAGAAATGTGACAAATATTGCCAATAGATGGAGTATTGATCACTATAAGAGCAGAAAATATAGGGATGTTAAATATACATATTCGTACCTCCTGATTCCTAAAAGCTCTTAATCCTATCTAAATGAGGCAAAGTCTTACATAAGCAATAAGAAAAATTGCCCCAGGAAGCCACCAAGCCAGAAAGGCCTCAAAGGGGAGAGAGAGTCTTTTCTCCTTTAAATTATCTAAGGGGATCTCACATTTTTGGGGAACACCTACTGCTCCCTCTGCAGCACCCAAAACCTCTTTGGTGTGGAACAATGCAGCTGGGAGTGGGACCTGCAGGTCTGACCTGGTTTATACTTTAACTACTGATGATCTGCCCTCCCCAGGCAGGGAATTTACTCAATGCTCAAAATCCCATCCAGAATTTTGTTTCTCTTTTGTGAACTCTGAATCCTAAGGCCATATGTATTCTCAATATTCTCAATACAGCAAAACTTTGTTTTTTATTTTAACTCCAACAAAAATATATAGATTTTCCTTTATCTTCACACCTCCACCTTTGACCTTCAGTAGAGTAGAACAGACTATTTCCATGGTGGGGGAGCACAACTTAACTCCAACTTCCTGAGCAGTTCAGGGCTGACTAAGCTAAAGCTTGTTCTCAAGGGCATTGTCCAAATGGCTCCTAAACCCTGAGAGACCTGGGGCCTCAACCACCTCTACAAGAAGCCCTTCCTGCGCTTAGTCATCCTCTCTGGAAAGAAATGCTTCCTAAGGTGTGGTAAGAGCTAGAAGAGCTTTTCCCATATTCCATCAGTAGATACCATGTTCCTTCCTCTGTAGAGAGCATTGATGTCACCCTCCTTTTTCCCAAGTTTAACAAGCTCAGAGTCCTCACCTCCTCACAGAACATCCCTTCCAGCCCTTTTTAGCAGCTCTGCCTCCTTCTGGGTGTATCAGGGACTGGAGAGACACTGCATGTCCCTGACTTTTTCACCAGATTCATTAATGTCTTGTGTTTGTATTTAGAAAAGGAAAGTAATTTTGAAAGATTTTTTTGCGTACTCTTCACCCTCACCAACCTCCTGCTGAAAATGGAATGAGGCGACTTCAGTGCTAGAAATGTGGTGTGGGGGCAGCAGCAGTGACAGCTCTGCAGTGAATCCCTCACACAAACAACTTTAATGTAGGTCAGAGTAGCAAAAGATATTAGACAATGTCCAGACAACATCCAAAAAGCCTTTTTTTTTCACCTGTTTTGTTTTTCTTTTTAATTTTTTTCCCTCAAATATCAATCATCATTTCTTGTTCTGTTGTCTGTCGAGTTAACACCTGTATATCTCAAGCTCCAGCCAGTCTACTTGATTTTCTTTCCCTTTTCTGGTGGGTTATGACTTGAATGAGTGCCAAGATAATCTTGGCCATTCTTGAGGGCACCTCGTCTCAATATTCTTTATTGCTGGAGTCACCAGAATGAACCTGTGGCTGGAAGGACCATGATAAATTCAATATTTTAAAGCACTCTCCTAATCAGAACTCTTGACCTGCACTTCTGGACTTATTTTTCTCAAGAAGACACTCACTTATCTATTCCAAGTACCTTTATTTAGCATGAATATATTTCATGTAGGCAGGTTTTCATATTTATAACATTCTGAAGAAGATTTAGAACTCAGCAGACTTGAACAATTCAAAACTAATAGTGACCTCTAGTGACTAGAGAATTCAGTAGGTCTTCCAGAACAAGCTTGAATTTGTTGTAAATCCAGTATTTTATAAAAGTTTAGAATGGCATTATATTATTTAAGAGAGGGAATTTTTGCTTTTATGCCTTTTTCAGCTGAAATTCATGATTTGTAGCTAAAACTGGTATCTGCTTGTATTTTACTTTCTTAATAATCCTTTAAGATATTTTAATACTTTTATTCTAGTCTAAAATAATTAAACCTTATTTGAAGCACATCTGAACTTTGCTGTGTGTTCTCTGGCATATAGAGGAGAAAATGAGAATACTACAAATGACTTCACACTTCATCTCAAACTCTTTGCATGGGTTTAATTTTACAAATGCTGAATCCTGTGGTCTGAGTCCCCAGTTGGGTTTGATTGAGAACTTCTCACATGGCTTTTTGATTAAACTGGAGATAATGTTCATTAAAAACCACAAAATATTGTGCTTTTAATGCCATTTTCTGTGAGAGTTAATATCTCACTGCTGGAAATATTTTGGATTTCATGATGCTCTGCCTTGAATGCACTTAGAGCACCCAGTGCTCAGGTGTAGTAAAGTCATGGAATGGTTTGAGTTGGAAGGGGCCTTCAAAGGTTTCCTAGTCCAACCCCTCAATCACTGACACATCTTTTGCTTGGCACTGGATGGCACGTGTGAAATTGATTTTGTTCCTACTATTCAAATAAATGTGACATGGGTCAGTGGTGGCTGTGATGGGTTACTAGTGGGACTTCATGATCTTAAAGGCTTTTTCCAGCCAAAATGATTCTATGATGGTGCATAGAGTCATCTATTACCCAGCCACCTTCTAACATTCCAAATATTCTCCCACACAATTACTGCAACAGCTGCACTTAATAATAGCTGTTTATTTCTTTTAGTGACATGCACTGAAAACTTTTTAATTTTTTTGTTAAATATACAATTTTACTTAGGGGTAAAATGCACTATTGCAGGGACATGACACAATATTACTTAAGGGGAGGAAAAATTTGTAAAGAGAGGAAATACAAATTCTATATAAAGCTCCTCTCCACCAACAGAAACTGTGTAGAGGAATTCCTCATTGATCAGGGGCATGGGTTGCCCCTCGAGGGGTTGGACAGCCCAACCTTAACCTAACAAGGGACTGAGTCCTTGGGGTCACCTTGAAGGCCCAGAAAGAGGAAATGTTGCGATGTTGCAAGAGCTAGGACGGATGTTAGGTCGGATGCTTTAACCACAAAAAGGGCTGTACCCAATCATGTGGTGCCTTGATGCTTACCCATTGGTAACTGAGTAGCAGATGCACGATCGAGGTGCGCAACCAATCGTAGATAGTTGGCTGCCACATGCACAAGGGAAATGTGTGTAAAAAGAGCGTTGTTCAGGCAATAAAGGGAGAATGCCATGTAACTGTGTCAGTGTGATTGTCATTACTCAGCTGGCTCTCCGTGGGAGCCTCGTCACCTGGCACCCGACCAGGGACCCTTGTGAAGCACTTAATGCGGATCGCTTGAATGTGGAACACTCTGAAGCATCAGGCAGGGACCTGATTGGGGAGCCAGAGAGCCGGAGGCGGGAGAGACCTGGTAGATGAAAGTGAGACCAGAGTCCAGAGCTTGAGTGGCCAATCAAGCCCCTGCCGAGGTAAGGCCGCGATGGAATGGGACATGGCAATTCGATTGTTGACCAATATTCTCTCCAAGAGAGGTGAAAAGACTAAGGAAGCTGATGTGGAAGCCTTAGTCAAATGGGCTGGGAAGAAAGGGAAGTTGCCTGAGCCCTCCTTGTTGTTTAGCATTAGTAAGTGGTGAGAAGTTGGAAACTCCCTTTGGGACGTTATGATAGAGGGAGGAAAAGTCGAGAAGGAGGCGAGAGACCTGGGGGCGACCTTGAGAATTATAGTCAAGCCCTTAGAGACCATGAGAGCCAAGAAAAAGGTAGCTGCAGTGGCTATTGAGGCACTCGGTTGCTAGCCTAGAGAGGAGCGACAGGAGCCTCCTCAACCGTCACAATTAACCACATTTTTTGGGGTGGGACATATTCAGCACACAACGGGAGAGAAAGGTCCAATGTGTTCCAACTTGCAAGATATTATAAAAAGTAAGAAAAGAGGAAGCTACCACGCCAGAGTCTGCAGCAACTGACCAAAAAGAGGAAGTTCCTCTGCCAGAGGCAGCAGAGCATGCTAAAAAAACAGAAGTAACCTTCAAAACTGCTAGAGAGGGAGGTGCCTACAAAGAAGAGGAAGCTGACATTATGGGCGGAGCCAGACCAAAAACAACCGGACGTGTTCACAAATCGCCCAAAAGAAGGATGTAGGGGGAGAAAAGTGTCAGCCTCCTTTATGTCCAGTTTCCTGACTCCTCGTCTGAGGAAGAAGAGGGAGAAGAAAAAGGAAAGGCTGCCAAAGCTCGGACTCCCATCGTGCCAGAAGACCCAGAGCATGCTGAGTGTAAGATGGGTGAAGTCCTAATAAAATTGACTGAGCTCTCTATGAGGCAAGAGAGAATAGAGCGACAGGAAGAAGCACCCAGACTGCCGATGATTCCTCCCAGCCCACCTTCTGTGGCTCCACAACTGGAACCTTTGGTACTGCCTGAGCCCTTTCTGCCATCACCACCGCTCCCCACTCCTGTGAGCAGGGATCCTATTCAACAAAGATGGTAGAGGATCATCCATGACGCCATCCTTGAAGGAGACTGGCAAGCTGAGAGTCCTATCACTTGCCCTGTGCTTGTTAACGATGGACAAGCAAGTTGGGAACCTCGTGATTGGAAGGTTCTTCAGCAAGCAAAGCACACAGTCACCACCCATGGCCTCCAGTCTGAAGCCACCTGACAGCTCATACAGTTTATCTTCACTGCTGATATTCTTTGCCCTGCTGATTGTTCCAGCATTGCCTCACTTTTGCTGACACCATCACAATTACTCCTCTTTGAGAGTGGAAGTGTCTAGCAAATGACGAGGCAAATAAATGTCAAATCATAGGTGGTCCCCTGTATGGACTGCAAGTTGTATGGACTGTTGACCGGAAGCCGTCCCTATGCAACTACACATAGGTAGTTGCAATACTCAACGCAGATGTACCAAGCAGCTCAGACTTTGGCCCACAGAGCACTTCTCTCCGTCCCAGATAAAAAGAAGCCAGCACCATAGACCACAGTACAGCAGGGAGCAGCAGAACCATATGGGCAGTTTGTGGACAGGCTTTCAGTGGCAATAAAAGATGATAGCAGCCTATCGCCGGAACTGCAAGATCATCTTTTCAAAACCCTTGCATTTGAAGGTGCAAATCCTCGAACGTGAGCAATTTTAGCAAACCTGCCACAGGGAAGCCCAGTAGACGAGATGCTGATACGAGGCACAAGAGGTGAGCAGAACAGTCAAACTGCAGCCTTCACGGCAGCCACGCAGAGTGCGATGGAAGAGCAAGGACTCATCATTGCAGCGGCCTTGTCAGGAGAGACAAGCTAGGGATGGTGTTGTGGAATGCAGAGAATTTAGCGGGCCCTGTTATACAGGGGAGGTCATTTAGTAGCCAAGCAGTTTCAAAAATGATCAGAGGGCTCAAGAACCTCTCCTGCAGAAATTATAATATTGTAAGCAGTTTGATATTGCAATGCGGAGGATGTACTAATAGCTTTGGACACAGCAGCAGCAATTTATATAGACGTATTGTCCTGGTTTAGGGCAAATTTGTTAAAGAATCTGCAAAGGAGGGCCCCTCCAGAAAGCAAAACCCACACGGCCCCTCCCCCAACTGGTTCGGGAAAAAAAATAATTCCTTGGAGAGAGGTGGAAAGAACCTGTTTATTTGACTGGCCCAGCACCCCCCAGCACACAAAATGAACAATACCTGATGACACTGCTCTGAGAAAGATGGCAAAACCAGAAAGTCTCTTTCGGAGGTGGTTGCTCTGGTCTCAGTCCCTCCGGCGCTGGGGCAGCTGCTGCAGCCAAACGGTGCAAACCCTCGGTGTTCCCAGGTCCCAGTCCGGAGCAGGTTCGAGATGGTCACAGAAACAGGAGAGACTAGCTAATAAGCAGAAGCAAAAGCGAGAGCAGAAGCAAGAGCAGGAAAGGCAGCAAGCAAAGCAGCAAGCTGAAAGCCAGAAGTGAAAAACAGCCCTAAGTACTGCTCATCTCTGTGTCCCTGATAAGAGAAACCCAAACAAAACTTCCACTCTTCAGAGCCGGTCTTAAAGGCACAGAACATATGAATGGGGATACAAGCATCATAACGTCACCCCAGGACACGTATCCACTGTGTGACATGCGGTGCTCCAAAACTGAGCAGCTATTGACTTTTTACTGTTAGCACATGGCCATGGGTGCGAGGACTTTGACGGAATGTGCTGCATTGCTGCTGAAGATCACTCTGAATCCATCCATAAGAAGATTCAAGATTTTCAGGAACATACAAAACAGATCACACAAGATGTTGGACTTTTTGGGTTTGATGGGTTATTATCTTGGGGAGGCTTGACTAGGTGGATAAAGAGTTTGGTAAAGACCCTCCTATTCCTCACCATTTTAGTAATTTTGGGATGTATAATGTTAAGCTGTTTACTGAGATTTGTTAGAATAGCAATATAAAGATTGACATCTCAAGCCTGGGTTGTCCAAAAAGAAAAAGGGGGATTTGTAGAGGAATTCCTCATTGATCAGGGGCATGGGTTGCCCCTCGAGGGATTGGACAACCCAGCCTTAACCTAACAAGGGACTGAGTCCTTGGGGTCACCTTGAAGGCCCAGAAAGAGGAAATGTTGTGATGTTGCAAGAGCTAAGACGGATGTTAGGTCGGATGCTTTAACCACAAAAAGGGCTGTACCCAATCATGTGGTGCCTTGATGCTTACCCATTGGTAACTGAGTAGCAGATGCACGATCGAGGTATGCAACCAGTCGTAGATAGTTGGCTGCCACATGCACAAGGGAAATGTGTGTAAAAAGAGCGTTGTTCAGGCAATAAAGGGAGAATGCCATGTAACTGTGTCAGTGTGATTGTTGTTACTCGGCTGGCTCTCCGTGGGACCCTTCTCAAAACCACAGTACAACGTAACCCAAATGAAAAGAGGAAATCTTGCACTTGTCATTTTCACTGTTTCATTTAGATATTACTGAAATGAAAAGGCTTTTTGGTTTTGGTTTGGTTTTGGTTTGTTGTTTTTTTTTTGTTTTGTTTTTTGGAGGAAATGATATAACAAACTGGACATATGACAGGTCAGTCAGTGCCAGAACACCATGTCAACCTTCAGTGAGGCCCTCAGTGAGCAATTGCCATTCAATTTCATGGAGGTGTTGCTGGCTAAAAAATCTGCCCAAGGATGCTGATCAGGTTGTTATGTAATCAAAGACGTGGCTTGCTGACAGAAGCTTGGGATGCAGATGTTCTGCTGTGCTGTAACCTCAGTGAGGTTATACAAGACAACCTTTTATCAGGCCTACAAATCCATATATTGAGTATAACTACAGCTCCTGTTAAAGCAGGGAGTTTAACGTTGCTGCTTATGAATAGCCTTGTTCATTTCTAAGCCAGTCTTAATTCAGATGAGATAAATTACCTAAAATGTTTGGAGCCATTTAGATTTAAAATCACTGAGAATCTGAATCCCTTTAACCTTTGACATGTACACAACTCATAACACAAATCCATACTTTGTTGTTCTGTTCATATTTGCTTTGACAGATCCAGTGTTTTCCTGGTTTCCTAAAGAGTAGATTTGCTCTTGATGAGTTTTTCATATCCTTCCTGTGCTCTGATATTAAAAACTCTGGAGAGGCATTGCTTCATGATGATTTCAGTGTCAGGTAGAAGAGAAGTTTTGGGTTATTTACTGCTAGATTCTGTACTTCTATGTAATTGGTGAACTGAGACCAGACTTCTCATGTGTGAGAAGAGGTGGTTACTTGAGTTAGTGTTTTGGTTGAGGATCCTTTTGTAGAAGTTATTTTGATTGCATGGTAAAGAGATTTATGTGATGGTGTTGAAGGTTCTATAGTAAAATTTACTATCAATAGCAAAATTCCTTGTTTGTTTTGTGGTTTTTGTTTGTTTTTAAATTGAGATTTATACTAAAGGCAACACCATGTTTTCCAGAGAGTGAATCTTTTACAGAAATTACAGTGCTGCTATGGAGAAAAGCTTTAGAGAAACAGATACTTTTGAAATTGCTTGCCTCTATGAAAACTTAGGATATAAACTTCAAAAGCTTGGTTCTCATTTAGAAAACAGACATTTCAAAAGTGAGCAAGATTGTCCGAACCTTCTTGGTGTCCAGCGCCTTAAAAATTCAACCCTTGGAGGGCTCCTCTTGCAGGCTGTGGAGCTTTGCAGCAACATGGGCAGTTCTTACCCTTGTTCTCAAAGAATAAGCCTTGATTGGTATTTTTCCCTTATTTGGCTTCAATACCATCTCTTAAATCTTGTTTGGGACAATAAAACTCAGTCATATTGGCTTATGTCCGTGGTGTTCCCTCTGCTGCCAAGGTTGGGCAGGGTTTGGAGCAGCCTGGGACAGTGGAAGGTCTTCCTGCCCATGGCAGCGGGTGGCACTGCTTGAGCTTTAAGGTCCTTTCCAGACCAAACCACTCTCTGAGATTCTATGATCATAGAACTTTTTCAAAAATATATCAGGGTAAAATATATCTGAAAAATCCCAATGAAATTTTAAAAATTGAGCAATTAAAATGCATATCCTAGAATAATTGTGCCAATGGGAAATCTTTGAATAAATTGTTTCCAAAAGGGGCTTTTTTTGGACAAACTAGCTGAGATTTAGCTCCGAGGATTTTTTTAAACTCATAGCTTTATGCACCATTAATGATACGATACAAATTGTTTTAAAAATGGAGTTGCAACAGAACCAAACCAAATATGAGGCATCAGCCTCTGTGTTGTGTAGGGCTTTTTCAGAGCACTCTTCCAAAGCCAGAGTCAGTGTTGACAGCAGCACTCCCTCCCTCCTGTTTGCTCCTGTTTGTTTTATCCCTTCTAATTTTTTTTTCTGTTCATTTTTAACTTCTACTGAGTTGTTTGTGGTAGCAAAGCTTAGGGGGAAATGCAGGCTGATGCTTCAGATTTGGAGAATTGCAATTGGGGATGTTTGCCACCCTTCAATGCTCTTTACACCTCTCATTCTGAACTCAATAACATCATTTTGAGGGTGAATTATAGAGGGTGATGCTCATCTTACTAACTTCCAGTTTTAATTGAAGACTCAGATGAGTCACAGACTGGCAGGGGGAGAGGCACCTCCTCTTTGGGGCATGCTGGGGTTCCTCTAACAAACAGTGAGGCAGAGAGAGAGTGCTCTGTGTTCTGCATGTCCTACATTTGTAGGTCGTAGCTGCAGGCACAGCACTCCCTGGCAGAACCTTTTTAGAGATCACAAGCTCACTAGGCTGGAGTTGAAAAATACACAGTGCTGCTCTCTATTTTAATTTTTTATAGTTCATTTCTGAGGTGACACACAGCTTCTGGAACAAGGCCTCAGATTAGACCCTGTAGGCAGGATCTGGACTAATAAGATGTTGTGCTATGATTATTTCAAACTCTGCTTTGCCTGTCTCCATTACTTTTGTAGTTTTTTCCTGCATGTAAAAGGAAAGCCAGATTTGAAGGTTATATTCGCTTACCCAAATGTCAAACTCTTTATGAACATCTCAGCTGACATTTTTCTCCCTGCTTGGTGAGGAATGATCCAAATGTGTGACAGTAGCGCCACACCACCTGCATCCTACTCGCCATGCTCAGACATGAAAGCTCGATTTGGTCTTTGTCTCAGAGAGCTGATAAAGACCTGAGGTTGGAAAATGTTAACATAATAGCTTGACATTTTGCTTCTTTTTGTCCAGCTTGGGTTGAAAGGGACTTCATGTTTTTAATCTAAGGGAAATACTTCTGTGTGAGATATTTAATGGACTGATTACTTATACTTCAGCCTTTGCTTGCACACACCTCTTTCAGCAGAGTACAACCCCCTATCACCAGTAGTTAATTCTTCCAAAATGAGAGAGGTGATTCCATTTCTGTCATACTCAGAAGTTTCTGGTGTGTATTTGATATCAGAGTTTTAGAAAGGGCATGAGAGTCAGTAGTGTCTAATTAGACACCTAATTAGGGGGCTGTGACTTTCTCTATGTAGCCATGTAAGTTCAAGGCTGACCATTTCTTTTATTTTTTTGCTTTTTTTTCTAATCTAGGTTACTTTATGGAAAACATTTGAGGCAGTGTGCAAGGGAAACTTCTTGTCTGGGTGCACCAGGTTCCAAATATTATCCCAGACAGACACCAAACAATGCCTCCCAGGAATGGCAGCAATGGTGTGAGCTGTGTCAGCTGTTTTACACAGCAGCTTCTGCTCCCAGGAGAGTAAATGGATTTGTGCAGAACTAGAATCCTGCTCTGGAGCTGAGCCAGGCCTGCAGGCTCCTGAAAAAGAGGGAAGTGTCTGTGTCTTACTCCAGCTGGGGGAACACAAAAGGTCTCAGGGACTCCCTGGCCCGAGACAGAGCTGCTGCTGGGAGTAGGAACACAAACCAGGGCAAAAAGCCAGACACAAAACTACCTTGTCATGTGTTTCTTTAAAAATACCACCAAGGCTTTCTCTCTCCCCTACCCTCTCTCTCACTCTCCCTCCCAGCATGTGTGAACCCAGCACAGCCAAAATGGGATATTTTGCTTAATGATGTGTATAGTGAAAGTCTACACCAGGTTAGGAGCCTTGGAGATGACGCTTCATGTAACTTCCTTATGAGCAAGACTTTGTGCCAATTCTTGATTTAACAAAAATTGCAAAATAATTTACAGTCCTTAAACTGAGGGATTTTTTTTTTCTCCCATTTTCCCAATATTTTTTTTGCCAGGTTGACTTAGGCTTGTGTTAAGAAGGATTACACAAATTATTCCAAATACAAATTACCAAATTATTGAAAAAGTCTGGAAAAGTTAGAGGCTGTTAAATAGAAATAAACCCAAGTTTATCGGGTCAAACCCTGCTAATAAACTGCTGGTCATTTTACCCAGACAAAGGAAGCCACTGGCACCAGCTCAAGCTTTTCAGAACCTTCTCTTTACATTAGAAATATTATCAATGATATGGTATCTTACTGAAAAGGATGTTAAAATTGTTTTGGAAGGGACTTATCCTTGATGGCATTGCACAACAGATGACAGGAAGAATTGACCCTCAGGAATCAATTTATTTTGGAGCTCTATTTGGGAGAAAATTCACTGAGTGAAGGTCTGCTGTTAAAATAAAAATATTTTAAAAGCCATAAAATGTCTAAAGAAGAAATTTTGCACTTCTCCTATTAACTTCAAAAAAGCTTGTAAATAGAAAACATTTGAAACAGAAATTTTAAATGTTGATTTTTTAAACAGAAAATATGAAAGAAAACTTTCTGAGTTTTTTTTTCTCCGTTTGTGAGACTCACAAGGAAAATTATGTGATCCAAAATGTAAGATGAGATGCATTGTTGGGGTATCAGTCAGAAGATATTCAACTAATGATTTTCACAAAATTGGTAGGTAAGTTCTTTTGACACGATCATATTTTGCTGTTTAAAGCCTGCTTGTACATAATTATATACTCAATTCGTGTGACTGACAATGTTTATTTCCTTCCTTTAAAATCTAAGCAAATAGTTTGACAAGAAAAGAAATAAAGTAATTCATACTTTCTGTCACTGATCATGAAAACCAAGCTGCAAATATTGAAGTTATATCTTATCTGATAATCAGCTTGGATTTTTGGACTGTTTCCATGGACTGTATTGCTGGAAATAACTGTGCTTCTATTCAGAAATTACCCATATACGCTTCCACTTTTTACCCTTTTATTTCTTCAGTTAATGTCTAAAAGCTTTGTAACTTGAGCTTTAGATTTTGGAAATACTCGTTGTAGAGATTCCTTTGACTCTCCTTCTGTTTGGTATTCCTTTTTCTTTCTGTAATTGTTGTCCAAGTTGTTCAGTGCTGTTTTAACTTTTACATTGCATATATTGACTTAATAAATTGAGAATCTCAAGGACAGAAAGCCATGAAACTTAGGGATTAGAAGCTGAGTCATTGGTGTTTAGTGGCATGATGAGGTTTTGTGGCATCCAAAACTTCAGCAAGGGTCTGGCAGGTGTGATGCAGGAATAAGGCACCCATGCCAGTCTGGATCACCAATAGGAGGCTGGGCAGGGGTCCTCAGGATATCTGAAATGTCAGTAGGCGGGTGAATTTAAAGAAATAAATCCAGCCCTTACATTTTACTGAAAGGAAAATGGAAATGAAAAATCTCACTCCATGAATTCATAGAATCATTTGGGGGGAAAGGGACCCTAAAGATCATCACATCCCACCCCTGCCATGGCAGGGACACCTCCCACTGTCCCAGGCTGCTCCAGCCCCAGTGTCCAGCCTGGCCTTGGGCACTGCCAGGGATCCAGGGGCAGCCCCAGCTGCTCTGGGCACCCTGTGCCAGGGCCTGCCCACCCTGCCAGGGAACAATTCCTCATTCCCAAGATCCCATCCAGCCCTGCCCTCTGGCACTGGGAGCCATTCCCTGGCTCCTGTCCCTGCAGCCCTTGGCAATTGTCTCTCTCCATCTTTCCTGCAGCTCCTTCAGGCCCTGCAAGGCCACCCTGAGCTCACCCAAAGCTTCTCCTGTGCAGGTGAACAATGCCAGCTGTGCCAGCCTTTCCTCCCAGCAGAGCTGCTCCATCCCTCTGCTCATCCTGGAGCCTCCTCTGGGCTCTCTGCAGCAGCTCCAGCTCCTGGCTGTGCTGGTCCCAGGGCTGGGGCAGCTCTGCAGGTGGGGTCTCACCCGAGGGGCAGAATCCCCTCCCTGCTGCCCACGCTGGGCTCAGCCCAGGGCAGGGCTTTGGGGTCCCAGGGCACGGCCGGGGCAGGGCCAGCTCTGCCCCACAGCTCCCCCAGGGCTCTCCCAGGGCTGCTCCAGCTGCTCAGCCCCAGCCCGGACTGATCCCGGGGGCTGCCCTGACCCAGGTCCTGGTGAACCTTTGCACTGGGTAGAGCAGCTTGCGGCCCTGCATGATTTCTTGAGCCAGAAAGAACAATTCCAGCTCTGCTCAGAAAGCCAAACTATTGAAAATATAAATATGGACCAAGTCACATTTTTATTGTCAATTACTTTTTTTGGTGGATAATTTCAACATGTTTCTTTTAAGAATAATTCATGTCACCATTGTTCTTTGGAGTTTTCCTGGATATCTGGGCTTCTTTCCTGTATTTTGTGTGCAGCTTTCTGTTCATAAACCCCTTGTTTTGGGCTTGAACTGGAGGCTTGGGTCACCTGCGCTCTGCTGAAAGTAGAGCCACCAGGAGTAAATTGGAATGAACTTCTGTGGGATGACTCCAAGGCATGCATAGCTAAAACTTTGTGACATAAGCAATGGAGCAGCAGAATCCCTATGTTATGAGCAGCCACTTTTGTACTTATGCTGCTTCAGCACTTTTTGATTAGCTGGCTTCGTTTTTCCACCCTCCAGACTGTTTTCTGTGGCCACAGGGACGATTCCATCTGAACTGTGCTTTTCTGTCTTTCAGTTACACAGCCAGAATGCCATTAGAACCTGATGCCACAGCCAGGTTAAGGAAATTACTCTCTAATCCACCTAAATGTTTTAACCCACTGGATGAAATAAGAATTAAATGCATTTTCAACCATTTAGCAGTGATCCATATTTGGAGAGAAAGTGACTCAAAGGTGAAGAGACATCTCCCTAAGAGCTCAGGAGTTTGCTCCCTGCTGATCTGACCTGCTGCTGAGGTGAGGGGATTTTTGGAGATCCCTCTCACTCCACAGGCATGGCAGGAAATGGTGTGTGTCCCTCCCCCGTTAATTCAGTACTTACTCAAGTACTTCCCTTATTTTGTTTCCAAAGGAATGGAGGTAAATTCCACCATCTGGGTTCATTCTCTTGATTTCAGCTTATTATTGATATGCAGAAAGGATATTTTATATGAAATAAAGCTATTTAATATCAACCTAAAACAATCTCCTGGCTTCTTATTACAAATGCTTTGCTATGAGTTTTTTACACACAAGCTCTTTCTCAAAATAAGAAAAATCGTTTCCATTCTGGAGACTTATTTTGACAACTTACTGAATTAAATAAAACTGGGATCCACATTACATGAACTTAATGTTTTAAATGGCACTATTTTATTTGCTAACGTGTGACACTGCCAATGTATTTGCTTTGCTAACTGGGATTTCTGTTCTCTGTTATACAATATCAAGCCTGATCTGTAATTTTCCAAAGGACCTCTGGGTATCAAACTCAGTTTCCATTGATTTTGAATTGTCTCTGTGATAAAATAGAGACGGTATTAAAGTATTTTCTTCATGGAAGGAGATATCTGTCACTATTTTTCACTGCAGTCATGCTTGAAAAATTGCTATGCTCCTTGTTCTATCTAATCTGGCTATAATTAATATTCCATAATGTGTAGAAAACCAAAATACCTTTGCTAACAGCTGGATAGTGTGTACCTAAATTTCTGCCATCTGGTCCTACAGTCTTGGCTAACACAGGGGGCTGAACTTATCACAATGTCAATATTCAACAGAAATACAAATTAGGAGGGCTGGTGAGCAGAAGAGCAAAGGGAAAGATTAAATACATATAGCAAGGAGATGGAATTTTACAGTTAATTCTTCACCTTAAACACTTTCACATTTGTGTCTTTATACAGCACCTCAAACAAGAAGCTGAACTATTTGAGAATGCTAATGGATTCAAATGTTAATCAATATCCTATCTTTGCCCTCTGCCCTCTCTCCCCTCATCAGTGAAATTGTGCCCAGATCCCTACCCTGACTTCCCACCTCTGCTTCCAGCTGGCCCTGCTGTTCTTGTTGCCTGGATACAAGAGCAGCATGTGCAGGAATGCTCCCGAGCTGCTGTGGGATGGCCTCTTTATCACAGGGATTCATCCACGGATGCGCTGGGAAAATGGCTCAGCCTTTTGTGCAGACCCCCAGAGGAGACACAGCTCGACTGGGCTGCTCCCACAAGAGGCCTTGCTCTCCTTGCACACCACTGAGCTGATGCTCTCCTGCCAGTGTCAGCCATCTACTGGAAAGGATTATCCAACTCCCAGGAGTGGTAAACTCCAAGGATTTATGCACATTGCTCATAGATTCCTTTGGAGTACCCGAGCACCCTTTAACCAGACGTGTATTTTCTTCCAAATTCTCTTTAACAATGGGAGGAAATGAGGACCAACCAAGATGGAGAGGAACTGTTGCAGCAGAAAATCTTGGACCAGGATATTTCCTCTTGCCTTCCCAAACAAAGCCTGTGCTGAAGTCCATGCTGACGGGCCAGCAGGGATCACCCAGGCTCTCGCTCTCTTCATTGCCCATATTAGCACAATTTTCCAATTTAATCCCTTGGGGAATGCTCAGATCTTGTGCTGCAAGGAAAGTAACCCAGAACTGTTTGTGATCAAAATTATCAGTGAGGGTGTTTATTTCTGAAATTTCCATAATCTATAATAGTTGCAACCATTTACAGTCACTTTGAGAGCAGGATGGTCAGACTTGCAAAGCAGGTGTTCCTGAAGTTTTTGTAGCTGAAAGGAAATGCCAGTTTTCATCACTAGTGAGGAGACAGTCCATTCTGATTCCTTTTCTCTGCTGTTTGGCACTTCCCAGCATAGAAGAAAAAAATTATTTACCAAAAGTAAGAAGGACTAGTGATCAGAAGTGACAAAAAAAGTGTGTTTTCCATATTTTATTCCGCATGCATTCAGGACCTTGGATCATAACAAAGCTATTAGCTTGACAGCTGATAAAAGGTGTATCATATCAGTGGTAAGAAGCTCATCCCTAAGTAGCAAAATACAAATTTACCTGGTTCTTATATTTAATCTTTGGGAAGGTTTACAAAAAATTGAGTTTTTCCAATGGTTTTTTCATATAAGGAGTAGTTAGGTTAATGTGTTGGGCCTATTTGTTTCTCTGGGACAACATAACAGTTTAAAAACACAAATACTAAAAAATGCATGTTATGCATTATGATACTTTAAAAGCTGCCACTAATTTGTGTAAGAAGTCCTATTGTTATTCCATAAAAAACAGTGCTGTTTAAAATAAGTTAGACAATAGAAGGCTTTCTCTCATTACATCACAGTCTGTTAAAAATCATGTTTTGCCTTGTAGTGTTTTCTCCTAATTCTCAAAGCCAAGAGGACCACACAATCATAGGCTGGCTTTTTATGAATATGCAGAAAGAGTATTTAAGCATTAGGAACTTTAATCATGAAGAAGCTTTACTGAGGGATTTTAAATAAAAGATTTGTGCACATTATATTATACTGAGCAAAGTATATTTCTAGCACTACTATGAAATATTGCTGTAGTGAAGACAGGGCAATTCAATCAATAACAATAAATGTTTTGGGGTTTTTTATTCCTCAGATACCAGAATTTGTCAATCTCTGCTAGCTCCATGTAACTTTTCAGAATTTCTCAGAAAGATTGTGTGGTGTTTCCCTCACTGCCCTAGGAGCACTGACAGGAGGAGTGTTGATGCAGGTAAGTGGCCACATCTGTTTCAGTCTGGTTCTCCACCACCTGCAGCCTGCAGTGAGGTGCCAGATGTTCTGCTCAGCTGGCTAAGACATGCTTAGCAGCTCAAAAACATTTTGAAGAGCAAAAAGATTAAAAAAAAATAAAATATCTTGACTCTCACTTCTGAAAAAGTCTCAGAGCTTCTTATATATCCCACAGGCATGTTTTATGTTGCCTTTCCTAGAATTTAAAAAGACCATTTAAAAAGGCCTCTTAGCTGGACTTGTAGCCCAGGCAACAGTTGCAATAAGTGCTGCTTATTTTAATTTTGGGGGTCACAATAAAGATATGATTGCAACAGGCAACAATTTAGAAACCATAGATGCAAGGCTCTGGGGGTGAAGAGAGTCCCACCTTGAAACACTTCACAGTTCCCATCACAGTCCCTCTTAAGTCTCTGTCCCTTGAAATTTAAATATAAGTAACCTGTATGTGCTTCAATCCCAATTCAGCAATTTATTAATTAATTGTTATTTAAAGGTTGCTGCTGTGTGCCCCTTTCTGAAATGCATTAGGTGTCATTAAACAGAAGTTCTGTGTGTGAAATCCTGTATCATTGAGTTGAGTGAAAAAACAACATTTATTTCTATTGAGATTTTCATGTTTAATAATGGTGTGAATTTCAATATGTGCTCTTACCTTTTGCATTTGGCCATTTGAAATTTAGACCTACATAATGAGGAATGACTGATATACAGTTGTCTGGCATTCTGAGCAACTTTAATGAGCTAGCAAGCAGCATTTGTTTAAAAATTTTATCTCACACATTCTAAAAAGAGACAAAGAGTATATGACATATAAGACAGAGACAAGTGACAAGGGCTGCAGGGACAGGAGCCAGGGAATGGCTCCCAGTGCCAGAGGGCAGGGCTGGATTGGGAATTAGGAATTGTTCCCTGGCAGGGTGGGCAGGCCCTGGCACAGGGTGCCCAGAGCAGCTGGGGCTGCCCCTGGATCCCTGGCAGTGCCCAAGGCCAGGCTGGACACTGGGGCTGGAGCAGCCTGGGACAGTGGGAGGTGTCCCTGCCATGGCTGGGGTGGGATGGGATGAACTTCAAGGTCCTTCAAACCCAAACTATTCCATGAGTCTCGTCAATAATTCCAAGATATTATAATTTAATATCTGATTGCAGATTGCAGTTTAATAGGCACTGACCCTATTTTCCACATGACTTCCAGAGAACAGTCTTGTGCCCCAAATCCATGGATTTGGCAGGTAGGTCTGGAGGAACAAGGAGGGGCACACTTGGCTTCTTTATGCCTTCATTGTGTGACGGCAGCGAGGGAAGGCATGTGATCGATCAATAGGATTGGTAAAGCAAGCTTCAGTTTATTTCGAGCACAGCGGTATTTTTATATGTTTTCAGTAATTATTCATACTCATCAATAATTATTCATACTCATCGTTAGTTCATTGGTTTAAAGCAAAAGGTTATTTTTACATACTCCTCCTACTTTGTGGTTTCTAACACAGGGTTCTTCTCATTCTCATCGCTTTTACTTCTCTATTTTTATATTGCAAAACCTCTTTTCTTCCTTATTTTTGCTGCTGTCCTTGCCCTTTCAACCTTGTCAGCATGATGCAGCATACTCTGCAATCTCCTTATCATGGCGTAAGGCCTAGTTATGTCAAGTGAAGCCTGCTCATGTCAAGCTAACAGCAGTGCAGCCTGCTTACGCTCTTACTTATGCTGAACTAACATGGGGTTTGCTTGTACAACATCTCCAGGGACCCATGGCCCTGTTCATCCAGCCATTCTTCCACAATTGTGGCCTACGAAACTTTTTGGCTAAACTATTCATTAGGTTGTTTCAAAGAATGACCACAGCACTACAGTTTGTTCCTGTCCCTCATTAAAATACAGAGGTGTGTACTCAAAAAAGTGCAGCAGTTGCTTTTCAGCTTTGGATGACAGACACATGAAATAAAGAGACTTTTCCAGCCTTCTACCTCCATACTCTCTTCCTTATAAAACTCTATTTAACAGACCTTAACATTTACAAAAGAAAAAACATCTGAGAACAGAAGAGCAAAAGGAAAAGCACTGAAATAAATAAAAAGTAAGTACCTCCATCATAACTTGGTCTAAACTGGGAAGAAAAGCCCTAATGACAAAGAAACACGCTTTTTGCTAAGTATAGGTTTTTTTCTGAATCATATTATCAATCATAGCTGTTCACAGAAAACCATAAAATGCTGAAATAACAGTAATTTCAGAAGAAATCTGCTTCTAGCTAGATCCAACTCTCTCCAAGGGAGGAATCAGTAGTCATTCACTATTTCTGGTTTCCCCTTCTTTACCAGTTGCCAGGAGGTTTTTTTTTTGGTTTTTTGGGGGTTTTTTTTTGTTGTTTTTTTTTTTTGCAAAACCCCACATGAAAGTGGCCTTGTTTTGTCAAATAATTTACTTTAGTCTGGGTGGTGATGAGCAGCATCCCTTGTCAACCAGCATTTTGACTTTTGTGTGTTGCTGATTCTGAGCACAGCAACAGCAGAAAATTGTGGGCTCTGTTGGGTGCTCTTCAAAATGACAGGTTTTATTACCTTTTTGGATTATAATTTATGGATTTAGATAATTACATACACAGACTTGAATCTCAATTATCTCATCATTACACTTGGACAACACACTAAATATTACAGTCAAAAGCTGAAAAACTTTATTTAGAAACTGTACTACGGAGTTGCATTTCAGCAGTTTCAAATTATTTTTTCTGTATTGTGATGAAAATAATATCTGTTTTGGCCCTAAATATGTACAGATAAATCTATTTTGGGGCAATACTTCACTGCGGTATGGAGAGCCTGTGGGGACAGGGTTGCTGGGCATTTCTTCCTCCAGACTTCATCTGCTTCTTCTATTTATTTGTACAACACAGGGAAGCTTTTCTAGGACCAAACTTTCTCCAGGAAAATCTACAGATTTTATTTTCCATTGTAGTGTCCCGACACTGTGAAAGGAACATGAACTGATGGATACAGTTGTTTTCTCGACCCTAAAGTCTTTGAGAAATCCCAGGCTTCCTCTTGGCCTGCAAAGGATTACAGGAGTGTTCCTTTTGGAGTCTTATCCAGTTTCTTCTGGATCCTTGTCCAGCCTTTCCACAGCTCCATATGACATTCGACACTTCAGCTCTTGCTTCTTCTGAAGCAACTCTCTTTCATGAATAATAAAACTCACTGTGGAAGAGATGAATTAGTATGAGGAAAATTGGAGGGGGGCAGGAGATGCTTCCATAAGAAATATGACATGATTAAAAATGCAGCACATAAATCATGGGCCTGCTTAAAAACATGAAAAGTGTGTCATAGTGCCATATTTGGGATATTGGGAAGAAACTCTAGTAACATAGGCAGGGACACCTCCCACTGTCGCAGGTGCTCCAGCCCCAGTGTCCAGCCTGGCCTTGGGCACTGCCAGGGATCCAGGGGCAGCCCCAGCTGCTCTGGGCACCCTGTGCCAGGGCCTGCCCACCCTGCCAGGGAACAATTTCTGTCAGAACCACTCTGATCTATGCCAACAAATCAGACTCCAGTCCAGCAGCCTTTTTGCAACACAACACTGAAGGCCAATGATGGTACTTTTCATATTTCTGTCTCTTTTTTCTGAAGGAGGACATTTCAGTCATTGTGGGCCATTTTCACTGAATATTTTAGATGGAGGAGAACATTCTCTCATTGTGGCATGCATTGCAAGCTCAAAAAGAAAAGAGAGGCCTGAACCACCCATTTTCTCTTCCTATGTTACTTCTGCCTGCAGTGGTACTGTTTACATAGAGAAAGGTAGAAGCAGTTGCTTAAAAAGCACTGTGCAAACTTATATGCCCATTCCTGTGTGTGCACACACACTTTGCTGTTACAAACAGAAGCAGAGGTATAATTGCCTTTGCTCAGTTTGGCTGTCCTCCAAAAATGATGCAGAAAGTCACTTCTCAAAATTATCCTTAGCTGAACTTCCCAAAGTCCTGGAGCTGACTTTCCAGGAGCCATATGTATGGTTTGGGCACACGTTGCTATTTTGCTGTGTGTTGTGGGAGGTATGCACAGGAGGACACAGAAAGAGCTGCATTTCCATATGTAGGATCTTTTTTAAAAGGAAAAAACATGTATGACCAGAATTTGTCTCCACAATTTTGGAGAATGGTGCAAAAAGAACATATACAGCAAGATGAGAGGCAAATGAGCTCAGGCAGGCTCTGAGATGGGACATGGGGGAATTACTGATTAGAAAAACTTGTTTGTCTGTGTTGGGATCAAAGGGGCAAAACAGAGTCCATAGCACTCACCATTTTTTAATTATAAACTCCAATTAAGTGATGCAGAATAATCTTCAACATTCCATCTGGCAGCTATGAGGAGAGAGGGAGAACAGTAGCTAATGACATTAATCAAGGCTTGAAGCAGACAGGTTCAAGTACCACAGACTTTGCTTTAAAAAATGAGCTGAGGACAGGGTTAGTCTTTAAATAACATTCCAAAAAAGCTTCATGCAGCCCAAGAGAGAGGAGCAACATTAACCTGGGCCTTTTTCTTTAACTGTTAGGCTGCTGGCCTAACTGCAGCCACATGGCCAGAATCCTCTCATTGGCTACTGATTGCTCAAGCCATACAGGGAGTTAATACTGAAGTGTGGGAAAGAACTTTTAGGAACACCAATGCCAGGCACTGGTGTCTGTGTAGGGAAAAAAATGTGAATCTGAACATCACAAGGGCACAACAAGGAAAACATAATCTTCTTTAAAAAAAACCACAAAAAACTAACAAGTGATCCACGAAATCACCAACTCATTTTAACATATAATGTGGTGATTGGGATTGGACATTTCTCACACACCACAAGTGACAGGAGGAGGGGAAATGGCCTCAGGCTGGGCCAGGGCAGCCTCAGGGTGGGCACAGCAGGAATTTCCCCATGGAAAGGGGGCTCAGGCCTTGGCAGGGGCTGCCCAGGGGGGTTTGCAGTGCTCATCCCTGGGGGTGTCCCAGGAAGGGCTGGAGGTGGCACTCAGGGCTCTGGGCTGGGGACAGGGTGGGCATTGGGCACGGCTGGGACTTGCCCTTGTAGCTCTTTTCCAATTTGAATGATTCTGTGAGGTTTTTCCAACAGAATCTTTGATGTTGGGAAAGGATGGAACCACAAATCGTGGAAGAAAATAAATATAAAAAAATAGAATGCATTACTTTTGTTTCTATATTTACATACCACTGGTCTGGCTCTAACCTGTGTTTTAAACCACAATTACAAATTCAAATACTCTGAAAGAGGCTTCATCATTTCTGTAGCAATTCTGTTCTCAACATTTCTATCAAATGTTGAGAAAGAACCGAACAAATCATATTGGTATTTGAATGGATACATGTTATTTTCACTACTGACTTAATAGTTTCAATTTATATTATACTAAAGCCTTTGGAATTTTGGAAGCTATGCGTTCATATCAGAATTGAGAATGAGCCCTTTTCTGGATCCAAGGGGGAACAGTAACAGGCCCTTAGCTGAGGAGGGATTGTTGGGGATTTTATATGACTCTTTTTCTTCTCTACACGTTTGAGTAAAATCAAATTATTCCTATAAAAATTACTTACAGATTGAAGGATTTTTGGCCTAGGCTGAACACCAAGCTTGAGCTAAGATTAAAATTCTCAGAACCTTAACTTTTTGACAAAAACATGAAAGTGCCAAATGCCCACTCAGTAAAAATCTGAACTAATAATTTAAGAATGAAGGCATCAAGAAGTTCCTCTGAGACAGTTATTTTTATGTGTTGTTTCCCAGTATTTGCCCAGCCTCACAGCAGAGTTTCCAAAGGAACAGATTACCTCTGCTTTATTCCAGAGAGTATTCATCATTCAGTAGTAAAAAAAAAAAAGTTGCAGGGACAATTTTATCAAAATATCATCTCATTCCTGGAAGTTTTGGTCTCACTAAATGAGGCCAATAGTAAAAATGAAATTTCAGTGTTTTCTTTTACTCTGTTGGGAAGATTGGATCCATTTAAGCTTTGTTAATGCAATTATTTAATTTTAAATACTGCTATATATATTACATGTTTCTGCAGTTGCTAATTCAAAGGAGAAAGAAAATCAGCTGAATTTGACCAAGAGAAGCAATAACTGAGTCTTTCTTTCCACATCAGGGAGCAGGGGGAGAGATCATGTGGACTTACTGAAATCGATACAGAGTATCTGTAGATATTAAAGATTAGGGTCAATAGAGCATTACCTTAAACATTTGGATTTTTGAGAATTTTATGGACTAAATAGAAATAATATTAAGCCTCTGAAGAAATTCTCAGGCAATTAAGGGAATAACTTGATGCCAGAAAACTGAGAGAGCTCAGCTGAGGATGGAATATCTCTCTTTCTCCTACCAGGTGGAATTTTTCAGTATTTAGAAACTGAAAAGGGCAGAAAAAATAGCTCCAGTATTTTTTCTTTAGATAAATACAAATTATATTAAGCTACATAAAGTTTTTTGAGTCATTCTAGTTTGGGGGACTTTGGGGTAATTCTCATGATATGACATCAAACCAGGATTTTTTTTTAAATTATCAGAATGAATTTATGTTTACCAATAGGTTTTTCTTCCTTGTTTCTGTTTTTTATTGACCATGGGCAGGCCATGGCAGTAAATCACTGCCATCTGCTCTCCTGCCTCTGCAGAGTCATTTTCCATTTCCATCTGCCAGAATTCCCAAGAAAACAGCCCAGCAGTTGCACTTGATTTCTTGGGATGCTTCCCCCGTTTGTGAGATGCCCTTCTGGTGTGGAACCCTTCCCAGGGGGCTGTTCCTGTTTTCAGGGCTTCATTTCCATGGTCACTGCTGGCAAACCACCCCCAGCCACTCCTCCCTTCCCAGAAACCCTGAATGACCCTTCCCAAGGATATCACAGCCTGGGGAGGAGGTTTGCTCTGGAAGGGGGATGCCATGGGAGTGTGATCCTGCATGGATAAAGCTGGAAGGTTTCACCCCCAGGTGTCACCTTGTGCCGGTGCTCAGTGCACTTCCATGGTAAATAAGTTGGGAAGAAACAGGAAAGCTGTTCCACCATATGTTTTTGGAACGGAATCAAAAGGAAAATATCAACTGTAATACAGAAAAAGTCAATGCTTTTTTTTTTTCTTTCTGAGAAAAACAGGGTATAGGAAAGTGATTGATAAGTAAGAGTTTGTCCCCAATTTCTGTAAAAGGTCTTTTGAGTCCACAGCTTCCGTGAAAACTGACAGCAACTCACTAATTGTCTTTACTTTCACTTTTCTTCTTGCCTGGAAGCACAGGCCAGCTTTCCTTTGCGAGTTCCCCATTCAGAGAAGAGCTCTCCATTACAAACAAGCTCCTCTGCTTGGGATTAGATGCACATGGCAGCCGTGGGTTCCAAGGGAGGGGATCAGCTGCCCTGTCTTAGCACCAGAATTCTTCGCTTGATGCTTACATGGACTTTTCATTAAATCCATTACTCTTCAATAAGGTGTCTGCAAACAAGACAGATAATCCTTAATGAAAAGGCTTTTCCTCAGGTTCAGTTAGTCTAAAGGTATTGAGCTTCCACTAAAAGAAATATCTGGTTTGAATTAGTGTTATCTCCTGAGAAGGCTGATTTGATTTCCTTTTCCAAGCGGAACTTCACCATTGCTTGCTCATTACTCCAAACATACACAAGATATTAGTTTAGCTGCTTCTTTGTACTCAGACCTAATCTCTTCACTTTGCTACAATATTCACTTTTCCAAGCTGGATTAAAACATGCACATGAAAAAGAACCAAAAAGAGTCCTTTTGACACTTATGCAAAAGCATAAATAGGGAACTCTGAATAACCTGGTCTAGTGAAGGTGTTCCTGTCCATGGTGCTGGAATGAGATGATCTCTAGGGTCCCTTCCATCCCCAAATATTCGGTAATTCTATGACTTTATGTTATGTGTTCACGGAAGGGGAAATGTTCCAATACATTTTGAATAATTAAGTTTTAATCCCCACCCCTTCCAATAGCATTTCAGTTTCTTGTCCTGAATGGGGAGGTTGATTTTTAAGCATTAGCAACATATTAGTATTTTTTACAATAAGCAAGAGAAGTACCTTAAATATTATTAAAAAATCAATTAATCGACAAGCATGGACAGAACAAAAAAAGTTTTCAGTTAACAAAGCTGTGATAATTCTGTACAGGGTAAAATAGAAACACAGTAATTTCCTTGGACAACCAGAATGTTGCTTGCATTTTCTCCTTGCAGGGTGCAAGTGCTAATGTTGTGTATGCCTGAAGAAACGATGGCTGATGCAATCAGTTCCTGTCTGTAAAATTCAGCTTAAGGTTTATCATGGAAATCCATGAAAAGTGCTATAGACAGTTACAACTGAATGTCAGGTGCACAAAATTATTCTCTAAATTATCGATATGATACTGTTTTCACTGTAAGGAATGGAAATATCTTAAGTATTTAAGTAAGATAGAATTTGCTCATTCCAGAACCAGGCATATCTTTTGACTGGTTGTGATTTTAGCTAAACTGGAGTTAAATAAAATTTTGATTAAAAATTCATAGAGAAGCATGGAGACATGGCTCTATAAAGTTCCTGTAGCTCTGATGGAGTGTAAATTTAGTAATAGTATTTTTTAATATTGAACTCATGAGTTTTGGGCTAGATAAGCAAATATTGATTTAGCAGTTGCAAAGGAATAAAGATACTGGGTCTCAGTCACAATTTCACTTTTATTTTATATCCATGGATCTGTTATTGATAGACAGTGGAAAAGTAAATCCTTCATTTTAGTGTGGTTAAGATAAAATGTGGGATGAAGCAGGAATACTTACTCAGGATTAATTAGAAATTGTATGCAAAAGCAAGGTTTCCTGAAAGAGCTATCAATATTTTTAGCCTATTTCTTTCCAAATATACAGGATATGACAATTTTCTATCAAACCAGTGCAGATTTCCAAATCAACTCTATGAAGGTACAACAATAATTTTTTGGAACAATGATATATTGTTGGAATTGGATGATCTTCAATGTCTCTTCCAATCCAAACTATTTTATGATCATAAAACCAAAACCAAGGTATATATAGTTACTATACTATATATAGTCTGAAGGGTCTGTTGGCTTCATTGGCTCCCCATTAAGCTCATCCACTGCAATCTCTAAATCTTCCTGGCAGTGTTATGTGGTTATGTTTGAGAAACATAAATATAATTTAGTTTACTTCTCTCTCGACTGCATGGAATTTAAGAACTAATAGAAATAAAGATGCAACTTCCTTGACATTTGTTAGTTTAAAGTATTTTCAATAATAGCTTCAATGAATTGGTTGAATGTTTTTCCATTAAATGAAATCTCATTTGGAGGCGGAGGGGAGGGAGCAGCAGTAAAGCAGATTTTAAGGACCAGAGCCCTCAACTGAAGGCAGGATTGATGATGGGAGCTCTTCTTCCTTTTCTCTGCAAAGTAAATTTCTGACCCATTCCTGAACTGAACAGATCTTACAACTTTAACTTAGGAGAGCTTAGAGGTGCTGACAAAGATACCTGAACATGAGAGGGCGTTTTAAAATCTTTTCTAAGCTTTGCCTTTACTATGCCAAGGTGCAGGACTGGCAGTTCCAGCCATTTGCAGAGTTTTTCCCAGTCACCTCTAGCAGGAGTTTGAGCTCAGGGGCTGGATCCTGTGTGGAGGCAGCTGCAGACAATGACAGAGGCAATTAACAGCCACTTGGGAGACGGCAATTAGCAGGGAAATGCTCACTGCATTCTTCCAAGTCTGATAAACTCCTTGCCCAGTGTTGCTCTGGCCATCAATGACTCAACATGGAATGGCCACAATGGGCAGCCCAGGCAGGTCTTGCTAATATGTACAATATTTTGGTGTTTCAAGGCAGATGAAACAACAATGATCTGAATACATACCAACTGTTACAAAATTAAAAGCAGGTTTGGCCACTGTCCATTGTTTGTTTAACTGCATGTTCATTTTTTGGAAATCATCTTAGTTGTAAGTGAAACAACGGAATGGAAAAGGTGCTGAGAAGTTACCAACTGCCAATAAAAGAGATGTTTGCATAGAAAAACCTTCAGCATTGATCAAGTAGTTTATTAACACAGTCCTATGACTTTAATTTCATAGACATCACATATTTCTATTTATGATTGTGTTTCTGACCACTCTCCTACATTTCAGTGTCACCTTGCATGTTCTCATTTTCTCTCCTGTGGTCATCTCTAGTGGATTCAGTAACATTTTCTACCAAGGAGCAGGAGCCCTGCTTGCTTAGGAGACAGAACGTTCCTTGGCAAACAGCTAGGCCGTGGCTAAATTCTGCCCTCAAAATCCTATTATCTTAAAATTACTTTTTAAATGTAAATGAGAGCTTACAAGGCAGAAACACTTTACACTTTTGTGTTTGCCTGAAATGAAATAATACAGCTCATCCTACTAAAAAGCTGATGTATTCATTGCATATAAATGTTTCAAATAGGGAGCAATAAAATCTCTAAAATTAGCAAGAAATGGAAATTTTTACTTCAATTATATAGACTGCTTTGCCAACTTCTGAAATTTAGCAGCATTTCTTATGGATATGGAAAGAAAGAGATTTAAATATAAATTGATTCTAGGTAACTCAAGAAATGATACAGCTGACAAATTGTGTGCTTTTTGCTGTATGACTCCATAAAACACTCCAGCCAAAGATTGGAGATAGTGTAAGAAGTTTCATTGTAAAAATTTGAAGTTGAATAGTTGTGGAAAAATTAAAATCCAAGGGTTTGGGTATAAATTTTAAAGAGTCTTGATACTTCCTGAGGTCGTGAGGAAGAGATAAATTCTATGTCTATCTGAGGCAAAAAGCAATGGGAAGCAACAGGAAGTGAGTTATTTCTTCCAGTGATAATAAAAACACTTGCAGGAAAATGCTTTATATAAAGGAATTAATAAAAAATATGTCTAATTTTTTTATTGAAGAACATCACAGTAATGATCACACTAATTTCTTTTTCTGTATCATAATTACTTTTTGAAATTAATATTTCTACATGATGATGAGGTTTCATCAGAAGCTGGTTTTCCTATTTTAGTCCTTAGGAAGGAGAAGATTCCTGTCTTTTTTTGTTGTTTAGTAATAGTTGTAGCACATGAAGTAGGTTTAATTTTTAGCAGGCTATGGGCATCTTGACATCCTTCAAAGGATGTCAAAGATTCAGTGAAGAATCCCAGCTATCCCCTAGTAAAAGCTTTTTCTGCTTTTGTGTTCTGTAGGTTTAAGGTACATCTGAAAGTGAAAGGAAAATGAAGAATCTGTAATTCCTAAATTCAAGTTGAGTGCCTGATGCTAAAACTCATGCAGATCATTGTTTCTTGTCATTAACCAGATATTTACCAATTTTGGAAATCAAATAGCAAGAAGATGGGATCTTTTTGTCTATAATCTCTTGTTCTTATCCTTTAATGACTCTTATAAGGAATTATCATGACATGTCAATGAGAAGGGATCGAAAAATTGAGAGTGATCACAGGAACAAAAATGAATTCACTTGACACAGTGCAGGGACTTTCCCCAGCCAGTCCCCGACACCAGGCCAAGAGTGGGCTGCTCCTAGAAAGCAGCACAGTCTGGGATACAGCTGTAGGGCTCAAACTCTACGGCTCAGGCTGTCAAGCATTGAGGGCAGGAGTAACAATGAGGGAGAGGTCTTCTGCGTGGTTTCCAAAAGGATTTATTCCAAGGAAGGGTCAGGGACGAGAGACTGAGAACACAAGCAGGAGTTTATATACGGGCGAGGTCTCCAGGGGAGGGTCCAATCTTTAACCAATGGGGAAAACACAGGGGGAGGATTATAGGGCAGGATTCACAATATACAAACCAATGGGGAACCCAAGGGGAGGGGAACAGATCAAACAAACATTAGGGGATTTCCATGGCGATTCCCAGAGCAGGGGGCAGGTACCATGTGGGATTGACAACTCAGAAGGAGGAGGAAGAGAGAACATTCTGTAACAAGGGGTATGTCTTTGAGAAGATGGACAGCTAGGGGGGAAGGTATATCTTAGACTGAACCAACAAAGCAGGGGGGAAACAGAACAGGCTATTATGGACAAAAAACCACACTGCAACACTCTGGAATAAAAGACAGCAATTTACAAGAAGCTGTTACACACATCTGTAAAATAATTTCACTGTGAGTACTGCTTGTGCACAGCAGTGCAAAATCTGACAGTTGAGATAGGTTCAAATGCAAATGAAGTAGTGTTCTTTGTAATATTGTTTTTTGAACTATGAAAGAAAACACGTGTCTATGTCTACTCTTCTGCTCTGAAACATTATTGTAGCTGCTGGTTTTGTTTAGAACTTATAAAAGGTTTCCAATCAGCTGAAAAACCACATCCATATCATGAAGAAACACCTGGAGAAAAGGTATAATATTCCAGCTGCCACTTAGGAATGAAGGCAGGGACACTCCTGTAGTGGCGTGTGTGCATAGTGAGTTGCCACTACCTTCCCAAAAGCATCTCCATATGAAGGCATCTGGGCAGGTGTTGCCACATACAAGCTGGTTTGTGCCAGGCAAACTAAAAGCAGCCCCTGGTTTGACTGACAGGGGCCTTGCCGAGTCACACCTGCAGTCCAAGGCTGCAGGCATTTCTCTGGCCAAAACCTGAAAGGCCTTAGAGATGGACCAATGAAAATATTCAGACCAAGTTTTCAAACGCCCTTTCTAAGGAAGGGCTTGAGAATAAACACTCTCTGGTGCCACATGAACATCAGGCTGAGTGGTCTCTTTGTCTCCAACCCACTCACCCCCTCCAAGTCGAAGTTCACGTGGCAACCTGTGAAGTGATGCAACTCAGCCATATTCTGCCCACGGAGCAAGGGAGACAAATGGCATAATAGCCACAATTTAAAACAGCATCAGAGCTGGACTTCAGTGTTAGAACTGGGATAAAAACAGCATCAGAGCTGGAAAACTGTGTGGGAACTGGAACTTCGGTGTCAGAACCAGGACTTTACTGGGTATACAGTGCTATTGCAGTGGAACTATTGTNAAAAGCAATGGGAAGCAACAGGAAGTGAGTTATTTCTTCCAGTGATAATAAAAACACTTGCAGGAAAATGCTTTATATAAAGGAATTAATAAAAAATATGTCTAATTTTTTTATTGAAGAACATCACAGTAATGATCACACTAATTTCTTTTTCTGTATCATAATTACTTTTTGAAATTAATATTTCTACATGATGATGAGGTTTCATCAGAAGCTGGTTTTCCTATTTTAGTCCTTAGGAAGGAGAAGATTCCTGTCTTTTTTTGTTGTTTAGTAACAGTTGAAGCACATGAAGTAGGTTTAATTTTTAGCAGGCTATGGGCATCTTGACATCCTTCAAAGGATGTCAAAGATTCAGTGAAGAATCTCAGCTATCCCCTAGTAAAAGCTTTTTCTGCTTTTGTGTTCTGTAGGTTTAAGGTACATCTGAAAGTGAAAGGAAAATGAAGAATCTGTAATTCCTAAATTCAAGTTGAGTGCCTGATGCTAAAACTCATGCAGATCATTGTTTCTTGTCATTAACCAGATATTTACCAATTTTGGAAATCAAATAGCAAGAAGATGGGATCTTTTTGTCTATAATCTCTTGTTCTTATCCTTTAATGACTCTTATAAGGAATTATCATGACATGTCAATGAGAAGGGATCGAAAAATTGAGAGTGATCACAGGAACAAAAATGAATTCACTTGACACAGTGCAGGGACTTTCCCCAGCCAGTCCCCGACACCAGGCCAAGAGTGGGCTGCTCCTAGAAAGCAGCACAGTCTGGGATACAGCTGTAGGGCTTAAACTCCACGGCTCAGGCTGTCAAGCATTGAGGGCAGGAGTAACAATGAGGGAGAGGTCTTCTGTGTGGTTTCCAAAAGGATTTATTCCAAGGAAGGGTCAGGGACGAGAGACTGAGAACACAAGCAGGAGTTTATATTCGGGCGAGGTCTCCAGGGGAGGGTCCAATCTTTAACCAATGGGGAAAACACAGGGCAGGATTATAGGGCAGGATTCACAATATACAAACCAATGGGGAACCCAAGGGGAGGGGAACAGATCAAACAAACATTAGGGGATTTCCATGGCGATTCCCAGAGCAGGGGGCAGGTACCATGTGGGATTGACAACTCAGAAGGAGGAGGAAGAGAGAACATTCTGTAACAAGGGGTATGTCTTTGAGAAGATGGACAGCTAGGGGGGAAGGTATATCTTAGACTGAACCAACAAAGCAGGGGGGAAACAGAACAGGCTATTATGGACAAAAAACCACACTGCAACACTCTGGAATAAAAGACAGCAATTTACAAGAAGCTGTTACACACATCTGTAAAATAATTTCACTGTGAGTACTGCTTGTGCGCAGCAGTGCAAAATCTGACAGTTGAGATAGGTTCAAATGCAAATGAAGTAGTGTTCTTTGTAATATTGTTTTTTGAACTATGAAAGAAAACACGTGTCTATGTCTACTCTTCTGCTCTGAAACATTATTGTAGCTGCTGGTTTTGTTTAGAACTTATAAAAGGTTTCCAATCAGCTGAAAAACCACATCCATATCATGAAGAAACACCTGGAGAAAAGGTATAATATTCCAGCTGCCGCTTAGGAATGAAGGCAGGGACACTCCTGTAGTGGCGTGTGTGCATAGTGAGTTGCCACTACCTTCCCAAAAGCATCTCCATATGAAGGCATCTGGGCAGGTGTTGCCACATACAAGCTGGTTTGTGCCAGGCAAACTAAAAGCAGCCCCTGGTTTGACTGACAGGGGCCTTGCCGAGTCACACCTGCAGTCCAAGGCTGCAGGCATTTCTCTGGCCAAAACCTGAAAGGCCTTAGAGATGGACCAATGAAAATATTCAGACCAAGTTTTCAAACGCCCTTTCTAAGGAAGGGCTTGAGAATAAACACTCTCTGGTGCCACATGAACATCAGGCTGAGTGGTCTCTTTGTCTCCAACCCACTCACCCCCTCCAAGTCGAAGTTCACGTGGCAACCTGTGAAGTGATGCAACTCAGCCATATTCTGCCCACGGAGCAAGGGAGACAAATGGCATAACAGCCGCAATTTAAAACAGCATCAGAGCTGGACTTCAGTGTTAGAACTGGGATAAAAACAGCATCAGAGCTGGAAAACTGTGTGGGAACTGGAACTTCGGTGTCAGAACCAGGACTTTACTGGGTATACAGTGCTATTGCAGTGGAACTATTGTAAGCAGTGTAAAGCTGCAGCGAAAAATCCCCATGGCATACAGCAGAAAGTGCTACATGGTTTCAAACTGTGTTTTTGTGGATTGGATTTGCCGTAGAAACCATGGGGGCCTGGACTTCGGCGCCAGAAGACTCTGTTCTGAAGGTACTGTAATATATGTTAGAAATAATTCATGCTCTCAAAGAATGTATTTTATAAAGATTGTGAAATCCAAATGAGTCTCTGACCACAAGCAGCCAGAGGGACAGATGTCTTTTCAAACTCCAAAATTCCTGGAGATGGCTAGATAACAATCGGCATTTTAGCCTAAGAACAGACACACCCAACATGATGATCACCGGTATCTCGAGTCATCGAGTCATCAGAAGCTGCCTAAGAGCGATCATCGTCCTGCGGATAACATCAATCAAGATAGCCAAAGTCGCCAGGAAGATTCTTGTGAATACATGACTTCCCAGAATTTGATCATCGCTGGCTATCAACCAGGAGACAGCCTTTGTCCAGCTCTGCACAGTGAAAGAACCAACTACAATTGTGAAGAGTTACAAAAGAAACTGGGACTCCTTCGCCTCGGGCATAATAAACTGTATAAAACAACCCGCTAGAAGCGGCTCTTGGGAACGAGGGGGGATCCAGTGCGATAGAGGTCGGATCCAGGTTCACCCAGCACTGATCCTGGGCTCGACACTGTCTCTTTGGCTGTGGTGGTTTTGAGGACCGTATTTTGGTCGCATAAAAAGATAAATAAATCTTTTTGTATTTTTGATAATTTGGCTTTTGACTGATCATTTATAACAGTATGGACTTTATTTTAAAAAGAGGGGCTAATTACGATGAACGGGCTCTGCAAGCTCTGCCCATGTGGTGCAAGAACCATGAACTGGATGTGTCTGAAAGAGCATCATTAGAGTTCCCGGTTTGGGAGCGGGCTGGACAAAATATACTGGCAGCAGCTTCCATTGGTGATGACACAGCCATAGGTGTTATAAAGCCACGGACAAT
>WBNQ01026640.1:2411-14453 GCA_013401375.1 Spizella passerina
TAATTCACTTAGAAAAATGCCTTTCAGTAGAGTGAAATATACTTTTTCCTTCTGCAGGTATTCCCTTCAGGTATTTTAATGCAGATAAAACAGACCTCCTGTGATACTGCCATATCCAGGCACTGAATTACCCCTCAGGAGCTCTGACAGTTTTTTCCTGGACTAAGGTTAACCACCTATGTCTTGAGAATTACATAACCAGAGCATGATAAAAGAGTATTTGCTCTGAGCTGAAAGTGCAGGATTATGTCACAATGGCACATTCTCTGGTGGCCAATGATTAACCGGGTCAGATAGTTCATCTCTGAGCTAATCTCAGTGCCACAAGGAGCTGACACTTGCCCTGCCCTCTGGGGACACTGAGAAGCTCTGTGAGCCCAGGGCTGTCCAGCAGTGCCACAGCTGAGCTCAGCCAGCCTGGCTGGGCGTGACAGGGACCAAACCCAGCCCTGAGAGCCAGCATGGAACGTGGCACAGGAATTCTGCATGGACAAACCTCCTGGTACTGCTCCATAAATCTGTCAGATTAAGCTCTTTTCTGACCCAGAGATGGGGCAACTGAGAGGCATTTTAAACACTTTTATTCCAGTTTCAGTCTCATGTGAAGGGTGAGACAATGCAGATATTATAATTCATGCCATCACAAGCAGAAGTCAACTATTTCTTAATTACAATACACTACAAGCTTGGCTTGGCCTATCAGCTTTAGCCACACCATGCTGGCACAAGAGATACGGATGTCCCAGTACCTTTTTTTGGGCAAAATAAGTCCAAAAAAGGACTTACTTTAACAGAGGATTAACCCTTAAAAGTAACAGCCTGTTGCATATTCATACACATAAGGCTTAGGGCCTTAAAGCCAATAATCTAAGATTACTTCTCGTTAGTCCTACTACAATGCACCTTTGATAGTTCTATTTGTGAAAAATGCATATTCATTATTGGCTTTTTGCAAATATTAAAATGAATATTATATGTGTTATGTTAGAAAGTTATGCTGTTAATTTTGTTAAGTAGTGAGTTAAACACAGTTTTAGGTTATAACATAATGTTAAAATACAAACTATGCTATGTAGGATACTTTTTTAAAGAAAGGACTCAGTGAGATAGCAGCCACAGGACACCTGAATCTTTCAGAGAAAGAGAATTTATTGCTCCGTTATCAGAAGAAACAAACTTCTTCCTGCCTTGCTCAGTCATGAAGACACTGTCAGGATTCAGAGGAAGAAGCTGACACTGACCAGACAGAATCCTGTGTTTGAATGGAATTTATGCATCATGGATGAGATGTGTGAATATGCAACAGGTTATTGCTTTTAAGGGTTAATCCTCTGTTAACGTGGGTCCTTTTCTGGGCTTATTTTGCCCAAAAAAAGGTACTGGGACGTCCATAACTCTTTGTTTTTATTGCCTCATTTGTCCTAATCCAAATTGTTCAAATTTTTATTATTCTAATTATATTACTATTTTTATAACCATTTTATTACTACTAAACTTTTAAAAATTTAAAAACAAGTGATTAGTGTTTTTCACGTATTTCTCTAAAGTATTTAGTCCTACTTGTAAGGCTGTCTTGTAGGATTCTGTACAAATTCATTTCACACATAAACGTGTTGATCCATTTGCACCCAGGGGATGCTCTTCCCACAGCTGTGTAAATCAGAGCATATCTGCTTAGATAACTGCAGCCACTCTCCAAAGCCATTTCCCAGTGTCATTTATCTTGTTATTTCTCAGAGGACACCCAGGTTGTAAAGCTTGATGGAGAGTTCCATGAGTGAACGTAATTAACCCCATCAGAGCTCAAATGAAACTTTAAGAAAAAAATGCACTCACAGCATCACCTTAAAGGAGGCCTGAGGTGTACAAATGTAAGACAAGATCTACAATTTCTCATCCTATATTCTGTACCCAACTTTGGAGTTTCTTCCTGTTTTCCTGACAAAATGCTACTTAGAAAGAGCTTTAGATATATGAGAAAAAAATATTGCCATAATCAAAACACCACTGTATCTGTTAGGAAATGATGTTTTCTTTAGAGATAAGGGAAAAGAGCTCTCACAAAATAAAAAACTAAAAAAACTCCAACTTTGGGCTGCTATATTTACTCCTATAAAGAAAACTATGTAAATCACTACTGATAAGTTTATAAGCATGAACTACCAAAGACAGAGTCTCAGAATAGCCCTAAATTCTCTGAAGGTAATTAGCCCAACATAGCGGTAATGCAGTAAAACTGCGCTATTTATAGGAAGAACAATGAATGTAAATATTTTGAGTTTTAGCCTTTAGGCACAAGGAATCTCTTATCCTGAATTCTGATGCCAGAGAGGATTACATGTGCTGTAGTATTTCCAGCCATGAGAATTGTTCACAAACACTTTTTTGACACAACCTTTCCTTGGAAAATTATTTTCCCAAAGTATTTTCTGTGATCTTTGGAAGTCTAAGAGGCAACAAAAATGTGCCATAGCATGTAGAGTTCTTACAGTTTGAAATTCTGAGTTGTTAAACCACTGGTGAGTAATTTTTTCCACCTCAAATATCATCTATTGTCTCATCTCCTCCCTTCTTTCCATGACACCCAGGCTAGCTTCTGCCAGGTATTTGAAGGAAACTTCAGCAGTGTTTCCTTAGGTGGGAGAGAATTGTTCCCAAAATAAATAAATAAATTTGTGTGCTATCCAATAACTTTTGAGGAATTTCCTGTAATTCCTGAAACAAGAGTTGATTAATTCAATGACAGTCAAGCTTTTAGGGTTTTAAAAAGCATTTTTATTTTAAGCAATGAGTACAAATTAAGAGAGTCACCAATATAAAAGAAATAGATACTGACCCTTAGGAGACACTATGTGAATTTTTTTCCTCTTGATACCTGGCAGAAATTTGTGTCAAGAAGCAATTCAGTTGTGTAACTTCTGGTTCTAATTAACAGCATGCTAGAACTTCTGCAGCTTTGTCCACACCTAATAACTACATTATAGTGGCTACAATTTGGATCACAATGACAATCAAACCAGAAAAAAAAACAAAAAAAAATAAAAAGAGTATTTGAGTAATGGAGAAAACACAAGTTTGTCATCTTTAAAGGTATGTTTCAAAAAGAACTGGCTCAGCATGAGCTGGAATGGTTTTCCTAGCCAAGACTGGAAGATTAACGTCACTGAAAGTCAGTCTTGCACAAAATTTCTTCAGTTTCAAAACCTCAAAAGCCTCAGTGCCAGAGGCACGTACCAGAGTAAGGAATACAGGAAGAGTAAAGAGGAAGGAACAAGAAAAATATTATGATAAACTTGCAAGAGCTTCTGCAGAAAGGAAAGCCTTTCTAAAACAAGACTTTACCTCTCTGGGAGAATGTTGGTGCTTTTTAAATTTATAATGTGATGTTAATATATGCCCTAACTTTGGAGACATTGCCTTAGAAGAGATAGGAGTAACTGTGAAAAAAGCTCAGGCTGGCAATAAGCCTCCACCATGCTCTGCAATTTAGATAAGAAGAGATGCAGCTGGCCAGACTTCTCTGTGAGCACAGAAAGGCCTTTAAGTGGAACATCTGCATGCAGACACCAGCACTGTGTGAACACTTCAGGAGCACAGACGGTCAGACAGCACACAGAGAGATTAATTATCTTTGAAACTCATCTCAGGGAAAATGACAGAATAAATTGCACATATTCATCCCACTCATATGCTTGAATAAATGCCCAATCACTAACCAAACAACACTGGAAGGCAAAAGCTTGCATGTTTTCCCAGTGTGAGGTTCTCTCTTGTGACCAGTTTGAGGAAGGTAATTACATCCCCATACCAAGTTCAGTAAGCATCTCAACATGGAAACACACTTAGGTTTGATATCAAAAGAAGCCAGGTTTCTCCTCCACCTTCTAAACTTTTAAGGGATGTCTATTTTGACTCTGTAAATAAAAACTTATCTAAAATTAAACTGGAACCAGCTAAGCTTAATTTTACAGCAACTGGCTCACAAAAAGCCATTCTATTGCCTCTGGCAAAGACTAGAGCTCTCTAAGATCCTGATGCAGTGTGTGAAAGGCACCATAATTCCACTGAGCACTAAATGCAGGCATTGATTTGCCAGGTTAGATATGCAGCAAAGGTCTTCTGGTTATTCATTACCTACAGTTGCTCCTTTATTCTGCAGTAAGACAAAGGAAACAGCCTGAACTTGAACATGGCCAAAAAACCACACCAAAATATGTATGGACAAATGCTGGAAGAAGTAATTGAGCTGGTTTTTGAGAAACACCCTTAAGAAGGGTTGCAGAACACCAAGGAGGCAGATTTCTTCTGAAACAGTAACTTTAAACCCAAAAATCTTGTTTCAGCAGAGATCTGGTTATATTCAGAGAACATTTTTCCAGATTTCTTTTCACACAAAAACTATCATGTTTAGTACTGGTATATAAAGGAAACTAACAATCCAGAGTCAAAATTATCCAATTCAAGAACTGAGTAAGAGGCAAACATCTCATGATTTGAGTCTAAATTCACAACTACTATCAACTTATTCCAAATATTCCCAAAATAGCAAGAACCACACTACATTTTATGCCTATAGACATGTAAATATTCAGGTAGTCTTAACTGTACTAGAACCTATGGGAGACATTCCTAATGGTCAGGATTAAATTTTACTGAAGATCTTGTCAACAACGAGGGCTTCCAAATGTCTTCTGGATTTTTGCTTTGCAAAATGATAAAAGTTATCTTATTTAGATGACAAATAACTAGCAAGGGTTTAGCCAAATCATGCAATTCTAGATATGATTGAAAATTAACATCTACAATGAATGCATTCTCTCTGTGCAATTAGACAATAATTAAATGCTTGGGAGTCGAAAAACGTTAAGAGAAAATGTTGGCAAACAAGCAATAATCCAAGAAGTGACTTGTTCAACTGTGCAACTTCAACATTGAGAGCTTTGTGTTTTCCTGGCAGGAACAATGAACAGAATCCCTTCACTAGGACTTTTCCAGGAATGGGGGAAAGGAAAGATGGCAATATTATCAGATTATAGGAAACAATAAGAAAGATGCTCAGTAATTTCTTGCAAGATTTTTTTCATTAAAAAAAGAAAGGGAACTTTTTTAGTAGACTACTTAATTTACTCCAAGTAATCATGAAAAAGTTTTGCTCTTTTTTTAAACAAGCAATGAGATGTCAATGTCTATAAAATTATCAACATTTAGTATACTACAAAGGCTCCCATAAAATCTGAATTTCACAACTTTTTGATCAGGATTCACCTTTCAGCTCAAGAAAATCCTGAACCCAAGACTCTTATTTGTCTTATAAGGGTCATCTTCATTAACCACTGCTTTCAGGTGCCACTTTACAACGGGAACTGATCAGGACACAGCCTTGTTCCAGAACCATCTGAGTGCCACCCTGAATTTATAGCAACACCTACACAGGAAGAAGTCAGCATCAGATCAGGGCCCTGGCATCCACACAGAGGATGCTTCCAACCAGATTGTTTCCTTGCTGAAGCAACTCAAACCTAAATTTAAGAATAAGTATGGTTTAAGGCTAAAAAATGTTTTAGCTTCAAATAAGGTAACTCCCCATTTACACCCAAAATACTGCTCTGAATGAGTACATACATGTAACTGAAACCCCAATTTAAAGATAACAAACACAGAACAATGTATTTTCTGCAATAAGCTGTAGAGCAGCAGGAGGGGAAGCATCTTTCTACTAGCATGAATGATAATAATTATGTGTGTTTCTTACCTGTTTTTTCTATGAAAAGGTGCCAAAAGTGAATATCAAGCTCCCTCCCAGCTAGCATCAAAAGCATGAGGTGCCTAGGTCCAGAGTCTCCCACATGCATTTAATTCTTGTCTCATCCTCTTCTACTGGAAATCTTTGACCATTACAGAGTCCGGACACCTCTATAACTATAAAATATAAAAGAAATACCTGGGCCCCCCAACAGTGTCCTCTTCAAACAGATACCAGAGAGATGCTCACAGCTATGTCACTCCTATGCAGATAAATGTTGGTTAAACATGAAACTGTCATACAGCAGAGGAAGAAGACACAAATTTACATTTTAAACACTTCTGCTCTGAAATAAGAGTTTTAAAGTAATACTATGTTCTGCTCTATAAAATAACCCTTAGGATTCACAATCAGAGTGGTATCACACTGTGTACAGCCTGCATGGGCTGCCACAGCCACTGGGAACACAGGGCTGCCCCAGCAGGGCACAGAGCCACATGCCTGATGTGCTCTGGTCAGCAGGAGCTCCAAGTGCTCATCAAGTTTGGTGCAATATCATTTTATGGCTCTCTGTCACAGTAGGATTGGTAAGAGCATTCAAGATTTTACTAGGCAGTTATCAAATTTCAGTTCACAAGGTTACTGAGATCAAAAGAGCCTTCTGGAGGTTCCTTGTCCAATTCTCTGTTCAGGCAGAGTCACCTAGGAGCAGGCTGCTCAGGAGCACCAAGAGATGGCTTTTGGCTACCTACAAAAATGGATATTCCATAGTCTCTCTGGGAAATCTGTTCCAGTGCTCACTCCCTCTCACAATAAAAAATTGTTTCTTTATGGCCAGAAGTCTGTACTAACAAACTCCACTAACATTATTATTCTTCCTAATAAAAAGTTTCTCCAGATAAACACTGGGAATTTCGATGAAAAACAAAAAAAAAATAAAAGTTCTTCTAAGAAATCTAGGAAACTAAGTCTGCTGGTGCATGCCACTGCCATATGGCACAAATAAATGGTAGGATAAAAATCAGAAGTTCAAAAGACCAACATTTGTGTGGCAGACAATTACATCACTCTAAGTGCTTCATCTGAATACACAGAAGAAATGTTTGGAACAGTGTTCAAATCCCAAGCTAAGCACTCTGGAAGGCAGCCCATGCTAGCAAGCCTTAATTTAACATGCTGCAAACTCTTACAACTGTTGAAAGTACACTTGTGTTGGCCAGACTAAAGGAAGAATTTATTCACAACATTCCATCCTGAGTGACGTTGTGAAGCCAGTACAAGCTCTAAAATACTCTAATTATGATAGAAATCTGTATGCACTGCTTCTTGAAATGTTTTGCTTCTGTTTTTATCAGAAACTGATAATACAGGATTTAAATTATAGGCTTTATCTCTGGCCAGAAGAAGCATTAGAAATTGCTGTGGCCAGAACTACTTGCAGATTTCACAGTTTTTAGCTTGAACATTGAAAATGTGGAATGTCTTTCAGCACCAGTTAAATCCTTGTTTAAAGACAGCTCTTGTAATTCCTTTACACTAACTCAACTCCCTGTAAAATTTCAATTAAAAAAGTTTAAGAAGTTTTCAAAAGTCTAAGTTTGAAGATATACTCACAGTGGCAGCATGTACCATTTTAATTGTGTATCATATTGGTTTCATGTATTTAACACATTTAAGAAGACATTAAAACATCAAGAAAAATAGTCTTTGTAAACTACTAAAAATTCTCATGATAAGATTTTCTGCAATTTAATGGAAAGTAAGACAAATCTACACCAACAGGATTTTTATCAGAAACAAAATGCCTGGTTTGAATGATTTGTCTTTAAACAGTCCAAACAGAATTAGAGGCAGTCAATTTTACCTGTTTTCCTTTTTTTTCCAGAGGAAATGTACAGGTGATTGGTTATGCCCAAGTCCCAAAACACTAAAAGACTTAATCTACAGATGGCATCTCCAGTAAACAGTTTTCCACAGAAGGAAATCTAATTTGTTCAGTTCCCAAGGAAGTCAGAATTTGACATTTCCTCATTTCCTTCCACACTGACATATCTCTATGCTAAGCACAGAAGACTTCAGATACTAAAAGGAGTGAAAACCCTGCTGTAGGAACACACCTGTGATATGGGAGGCAAACCAAGCTGAACCAGCTTCACCTTCTGCAGACAACTGAAGTCACACCTGCAGCATTGAAAACAGTCAGCTGTTAGAACTCACTCAGATCATATTTTCCAACCACAGAAAAACAGGATTGTTTGGGTTTTTTCCTCAATCATTTAGACTGACAGACATTGTAGTGTTAATGCTCAAAATCTCAGTTACAATTCCATCTGTACTGCAATATTACAGATCCACATCATCTGTCTTTCCTGTCTAGGGCCAGCACTGTGGCATCATCAGATCACATTTAATGAAAGCACATTATAAATTTTCTTCACATCACAGATTACATTCCTCCACCATACTCCTTTAATTATGTTTCCTTTTTTTGTTTCAATAACAATAAACTTTTCTTTATTTTCAAAGCAGAGCACAACTGACCAAACAATAATGTTGGAAGCCATGATTTGCTTTTTTAAATTCAAGTTTAGGAGCATAATATTTTCCCTTTTCTGCCTGAGCGATCATCCTGATTATCTAAGTAACAGTAGAGGTTTTCTGGACCCCAAAATTTTTCTCGTAATTGAAAGTTCCTTACCATCTGCAAGAGCAATCAAAAAAATGGAAGCTATTAATAAACACCTGCACAAACAATGCAGATGCAGCACTTGATACTGACACTACACTAAATTCCAGTTTCATACAGATTTAGAGAAGCCACAGCATTTCCATGTACTTCATTATTTGTGCAATAAGTCTTTGGAAATGTAAAGCCCTGAAGATCCCTGGTTTTGGGCATTCTGACACTACATTTTAAAGGAAGTACACCAAAGACCAACAACAAAACCACAGAGACACCTCCCACCCTCCCAAGAAGTTCAGAACTGATATCACAAATCACTTTCTTGGGTACAGCATCAAACACTCACCTCAATGAATGTACTAATCATGGTCTTTCCAGATCTCAAAGTGTCATCAGAATGTTCCTGTTAAAAAAAGAAAAAAGAACATCAGGTTTTGTTAGCAAGATAGTTTTTATAGAAGATAAATCAAATCCATTTCATAATGCAACAGAAGTCAATGCAAAATATGTCTTCCACAAGTGAAGAATAATTATAAAGACTACAAATACAAGATGAGAGGAAATGCAACCAAATTTTACTGATAAAAGTATTTATTATTGTAACCTAACTTCTAAATTGGTTCCTTGAGCAATGCCCAGAATAATTACCCACTGAAGTCTGTTCCCTTTATAAATGTAAGAAAGCACCCCAAATTCTCATTTCTGCCAGAGCAGAAATAAAGCTCATTTTACCCTCTCAGGTAAGTACTCCTTGTGCTGTTAAACCCACCATCTGTGCTCAAGACTCCACAGTGAATCTGATCGTCCCTGAGAACAAACAGAAACTGTCTCTCAAATTTGTTCTTTCACCTTGAATAACAGACTTGGCCCAGAGCCAGGTTTAATTGCCAACAAGTTGGGAATTTGCTATTAAAAAAAAAAAGGCAGCCTGTGCTGAGACATCTTCCACAGACACTAAACACCATCTCCTTCACATGCCCCATGCTGATTTCCAGACATCCTTCTTTCCAGCTTCCTGTCTTAAAAAAAGGTGCCTTCTTAAAGGTATGTACAATTATTTGTATGCAGTGTGAATTTTAAAAAACACCTTATTTCCTTTGTAACCAGAAAATGCCACTGTCTTCCCAAGTGGAACTGGAGAGACAATTAAGCACAACATCAATAATCAGAACTCCAAATTAGCATGTCAATTCTTGCTCCTTTTGAAAAAAATGAGAAAAATTTGAGACTGCCAAGTGTTGTCACAGAAGAGAGAAAAATAATGTCCCACCAATCATATATTTCACCTTTATTCTAGCTGAAACTAGATTTAAAAGTATCTCAATTTAAAAGTATCTCAAACATGAACTTCAGTATTTGCTGACATCCCCATTAAGCAGTATATTTGCATATCTACTACTCCTCTCTAAGAAAAAGACACACTTTTACTACATTTACTGCAGTTCCAGGCTAATGCTGCCCTTCAGACATTGCTGTGGCTCACAGCCTGTTCAAAATTTCAGCCAGAATCAAAGTCCCCTTCTGGAAGATGCTGTGCCAAAGAAATTCTTGTCCCCATCACAGCAATAATCCACTCCAAAAAGTGCAGCAACCTGACAAACACCATGTACTTGTCCTAGGAGTTGGATGTGTTAGTACTGAAATGAGAGCTCAAGTCACAGGAGAACCATGGCAGAGCTGCAACTGGAATCAACTAAGTGCTTTTATACACTGAAGATCTTTGTACAATTAAAGAAACTAAGCAGAAACATAAAAGTACATGTAATAAGGTCAAGCACAAAAACTGTACTAAGATACAAAAGCTGCAAGGAATAAGGAGGATAGGAAGCGAAACCAAGAAAAAAGACAAGCACTAGACATCCTCACCACTTCATCTTGTCTCCCTAAGCTTCAATTACAATCAACTGCAGGTGTTATTTAACAGTGAATTGCCTGTTTCAGGACAGGATGTTAGAAAGGCAATGGAGCTTTGGTTCTACTTTTTAAAAGTCAGTTTTAAAAAAAGCCATCTATACAAGGAAATCTCTGCCCATCTCTAACTATTCTACGTATAAGAAAAATCAAGTGTTAAGAAATACCATGGTATGCTCAAAAACAGGTGGAAGCAAAACTAAAGTCTTTCCCAGACATTTTGGCATACAGATGAAGTTTCTTTCCCACCACCAAATCTTGTCAGGATCAACACTGGTACTGCTTGTACAGAACTTCTGCAGCCTGCTCACACCATCTGCAGAATCTCCTCATCCTCCTGCCCCAAGAAATGCTTTCTGTGTATTTCAGTCCACTCATGTAAACCGCATGTTGAGTCACTACCCCTACAGCATCCTCAATAAAATTTTCCTTCCTACTGGGAGAAAATCAAGGAAATTAGAGAAAATAAGGAAAATTATGGAGAAATGAAAACCATATTCCATGCTTATATATGTTGAGGAAGGTAAATTTAGCCTCACCTCATGTTCTACAAGCAAAGTTGCCTACCAAAAAACATCAGAGAACTTATAAGGCTCCTCTAGGTACTTCAGCAGCAGATCCCCAGCAGCTGAGAACATCTGTACAAAAATTTCTTGACTTTACAAAAGCTTTCACACACACAAATTCTCCTAACCTCCCTTTCATATGTGGATAAGCAGGAAAACTTCAGAACACAGCTGGGCAGCTCACTGAAACTCAGGGCATTGCTGCTGTCCCTGGGAAACTCCTCACGAGGGACAGAGGACCAAGTCAGAGGATTTCCTACTGGTGCAATCCCATTGCAAATGTGAGAAATGAAACCCTGGAGATGAGAGCTCTTTTTCAGAGCAGTACTTGCTAGCTGATGTTAATGAAGTTGATAGGGTCTTAATTTGAACTCTGTATTTGTACCCCTTTGTCTCACCCCCGATTTGTATCCCTTTCCGTGGGCAACCAGTCCCCCTGCTCCCCTGCTCCCAGGACTGAATTTAAATGAGAGGCTGTGGGAACTATATGAACCCTCTCAAAACAACAAACCAGCACATAAACTATGATTTTAACCCAGCAGAACCACAGGAAATCGCCTACCCTTGACCAGAGCCGGATTCCGTCCTGCCACCATATTTTAACAGTACTCAGCTTGGAGGATCCCCCTAAGCTATGAGCCAACACTGCCTTCCTAAGGACTGCGGTGAGGAGGGAAGCCCCAGCTCTGCCCAGAGACAAAGCTGCCCTGCTCCTCCTCCTCAGTGTCGTGGTGTGTGTGACCCCTTGGGTTCCCCACCCAGAGCCGTCTTTAATAAAAGCCTTTTTAAAGGAGCTGCTCTCCTGGCCCTGTATATCACAGCTACAGCCATTCAGACAAAGACCCCATCTGCACTGGAAAGAACCCACAGAACACAAAGCAGAGGCCCAGAGCCTGCCTGTGTCCTGTCAGAACTCAGTGCATCCCTCTGGGTGTCCAGAGCTGCCAGGACCCTGCCAAGGGGCTCACAGACCCTGGCACACAGCCCAGAACACCTGTGGGTTTGATTGTGACCCCTGGAGCAAATTACCAGCTTTGTATGAAGACCTGAAAGCCACAGAAGTTTAAATAATGTAATAATAAAATTATCACTGGGTGAAGGGGCAGATTTTGGGGTTTTTAGAATGGGGGTTTTGGGGA
>WBNQ01026640.1:14982-43316 GCA_013401375.1 Spizella passerina
AGCCCCAGGACACCTAAATCTTTCAGACAAAAAGAATTTATTGCCTCTTATCAGACGAAACAAACTTATTCCCACCTCAAAGGATTAGAAGGAAGAAGTTGATGATGACCAGACAGCATCCTGTATTTGAATGGAATTTATGCATCATGTATGAAGTGTATGAACATGCAACAGGCTATTGTTTTTAAGGGTTAATCCTTTGTTAACGGGTGTCCAAAAAGAAGTACCCAAATGTCCGTAACTCTTTGTCTTTTTTGTCTCATATTGTCCTAATTCAATTTGTCCAAATTATTATTACTCTAATTGAATTACTATTTTTATAACCATTTTATTACTATTAAACTTTCAAAATTTTAAAAACAAGTGATTGGCGTTTTTCACAATACTTCACAGAGAGAAGTCTCAAAAGAAACACCCCTATGCCCTCACAAACAAAGCTCTGAGTGTCAGAAGGCAGAGCTCTACAAGCAAAGGCAATGTAGCTTTGGTTCTACTTTTAAGAAGTCAGTTCTACTTTAAAAAAGCCTTCCTTGCTAACCAACAATATTCAGTCTGACCCCACAGCAGGGGTTAAGTTTAAGGCCACAATTCAAGCAAGAAAGCAGACAGACACTTCTTACACAGGACACAAAACAGCAGCAGCATTACTTTCAAGACCAACACTTTCTGCATTCAACTTCATCCATAACCAAAAGAACAAGTAATAGCTCTTTAGAGTAATACAACAGTACCACAAAGAATAATAGGGATATTAATTGACTCCTTTGCTGTTCTGTGCTTGACAAGCTAAGTTAACACAATGAATATTTAAGCAGTTTAAAACTTGCACTACAGGGATATAACTGAATGTGGAATGCAGCAAGACAATCCAGTTAAAAATCCCAATAATCCACCATCCTTATAGAGGAATTCTAGGCCATGCAATCAAAACTGGAGACAAAAATTCCTTTTCAGAAACACCTGATTACCTGGTAATTATGATGTGGTAATGTTATGAGTATAATACAGTGTCTACAGGACACTCATGCCAGCTATTACACAAGGCCTTGCTAAGAACATGACGTTCCTTTTAACATAGGCCAACCATAGCAACCCTATGGAAAACACTACAGTTGATCTAGACTAGTGATAATTTACTTGTTCTACTGGCTACCAGTAATCTTCTTGCTTTTAAACCACAACAAATATACCTCATCCCATGGTAACTTGCTCATTTCCTTATTCTTTGAGGGGTGAAAAAAAGATATTTTTTTTAATGCACTAAAGCATACTGTAAAGATGTTAGAGAAGTAAGGGTGTGGCAAGAACCCAGGAAAAAAAGAAAACCAGTTATCAGTCTGAATCTAAGCCAAACACTTCCTGGTCATAATAAACGTCTGAAGTAGAAGAAGAATCCAGAACTCTACTGCCAATCACTTTCCCCACTTCATTCTGTCTTCATACTTTGAGACTAAACTCCATCAACATCTCAGTTTACTAGAAAAGCTTATTAATGTAAGAGCATATTGTTCAGGGAGAGGCTCAAGTAAGTTTATCAAGTAAACTGTGTTGTTACATACTTTAATCTTATGACCAGAGGAAGAAAAAGCAGACAAGGTATTATGCCAAGAGTATGCTGCTTCTTTAATGCCTCTCTGTGGAAATCCAAAATGAGTAAGAGTAAAATGTAAAAATAAAAATTACTTGGATTTTCACTGACAGAATTTGTTTGCTAAAACAAATAGAGGAAGTCTATAACAAGTCCCACCACCAGACAAATTCCAGCAAAGCCATGCATTCTCTGAATTATAAATGAAACCAAAAAAACCTTGTCAAATCTGAAAAAGTGCACAAAAGCCAAAAACCTGCTTTCCACGCCTTTGCCTTCTGAACTACCTCAAGCCAAACCACTTTCTCATGGGATAGACCATCCTCTTTCACTGTGGTGTTTGACATTTATGACACCCAACTACAGTATCTTCCTTCTACCTTGAAATACACACTTGAAATGGCCAAAACCCCAAAGTTTTGGTAGACTTTTCTCTTCTACCCCAGGCCAAAGGCCATCTCTTTTCCTCTGTGTGTTGCTAGTGAGGTGAGCAACCTGCAGAGCCCAGAATCAGGACTGCACACCTCAGGACATGGAGCAAGGACACAGTCCAGTCCTACAGTGAAACTTCCTCACTTTGCAGAAACAACACAAGTTTCAGAGACAAAGGCAAAACAGAAAGATCATAAAAACACTCAAACTCGTACAAGCATAAGCAAGAAGGAACTTGATGTTATAGTGCAACAATGTGGGCACTCTCCCTAACATCAATCAAACTGTGGCTGAAACAATACTGACAACTTGGAAGGTTTTCTCACTATACTAGTCAGGTTTGTACTCTACTTCTGACTTGACAGATACTCTTACCACTAGAATCATTAGAGAATTTCCACTTCTTTCCCTTTACTCGTGAAAGCTATTCAATCTCAAATATCCAAGACAATAAATCTCAAAGTCTTGCACTTGGAAAAGAATGATATGAGCTTACAAGGAAGATGGGGAAAGACTTCTTATCAGGGCATATGGTGACAGGATGAAAGGCAGCGGCTTGTAACTGCAAGAGGGTAGATTTAGATTGGACACATGGATGAAACAGTTCGACTTAAGGATATCAGAGGTCTTTTCCATACTTAATGGTTCTGTTTCTTTGATCCGAATCAATGCACTGTCTCAGCCAAGTTACTTTTTCACTGGACTACACTTACAAAGCACTGTAGTTTCTCAAGTACCTGATACCTCACACCGACCTCCTGGGAGGCCTTTTTAAGCTCCTGTGGTACACAGAGAAATGCTGTCCCATTATGAAAACGCTTACCCTATTGCAAAAAGTCAAATGTAAAGCGTCAGCTTGATTGTCACCATGCTGCTCACCTATTTGCATGAAACTGTACTTACATAAAGCGTTTTGTAATCATGCGTGTAACACTATGCACCTAATGTGAACAGCAGCTCAACCACACCGTCTCAAGGAACAGACTGTCCTTACAGCTACGGGCACCGCAAAAAACAAATGGACAGCACCTGTTGCCTACCCTACCTGTAGCTCGCACATCTCAGCGGCGCTGAGATTCTGATACTCGCTGCCACACGGTTCCTCCCATGGAGCAGCCCGCCCGCCCGGTGGGGCCCAGCTCGGTCCCCTCTCGGTGCCCCGGGACACGCGTGCTCTCCGCAGGTCCCCCCGCTCCGCACCCCTGACACAGACGCGCCCGCAGCCCGCGGCCGGCAGGGCCGGCAGAGCGGAGCCCCTGTGGGGGACCGGGTCCGGCCCCGCCGCCTCCTCCCCCGCTCCGGGACGCGGCCACCTCCCCCTGTGCGCCCCTGCCCGGCCTCAGCGGGAGAGCCCAGCTGCCGTCCCGGCCCCGCTGGGGGTGTCCGTGCCCCCACTCCCGGGCGCTCTCCCGGTCCAAGGCGGGCGGGGGCCGTGCCGCTCTGAGCCCCGCACCCCGCCCAGGAGCGACTCACAGCCGGCCGCCGCTTCCCTCGCTGCGGTTTCACGGGCAGCGGGGGGGGCGTGTCACAGCCGCCCTTCCGAGGGAGCCCCGCGCGCCCCCGCTCCGGCGGGCCGGGTCCGGCAGCGGGACGGACCCCGCGGCACAAGAGGGACCCGAGCGCGCATCGTCCCGGCAACGGGAGAGCCCCGGCGCGAGGGTTACGTAACCTCGGCCCGGCGGGCGGGGGAGCCCCTGTGCCCCCCGCGGCCGCCGCTCGCCGTCCCCTCCCGTCGCTCCCCAAGGGTCCCCCAGCCCCTTCGGGCCGCGGGGAGCGCGCCCGGCGGGTCCCCACTCACCGCGCGCGGCACGTCCCGCCGGCCCCGCGCCTCCCGGCTCGGGCTTCATACGGGCAGAAACGTGACCGGCCGCCGCGCGCCCGCCCCGCCCGCGCTCCCATTGGCCGCGGCCGCGTGACGCCAGCGAGACGCGCGGGCGGGGGCGGGGCGCGCGCCGCTGCCATTGGCCGCGCGGGCCGCCGCTCACTTTACATAAGCCTCACGTGTGGCACCATGTTTCCACCGACAGCCGCGGCCGCCTCCCGAGCCTGCTCCGCCGCCGGCCCGCCTCTCCCCTCCCCCGCGCCGCCGCCACCGAGGCGCACTCACCGCCGGCCCCTGCGCCGCCTCCCGCCGAAGCCCGAGTAGCTCCGCGCGCCTCCACCCGCGCCCGCCGCCACCGCCGCTACGGGACCGCCGGGCCGGGGAGGATGGATTGGGGGGCAGCGGTCACGTGACGGCCCCGGGGAGAGTGGCTCCGCCCCCGCCCGCTCGGAGCCGCGCGTGACGTGTCGTGCGCGCGCGCGCGGGCAGGGACCGTTGGCGGCCGGCGGGCGCGCGCCGGGCCTGGCCCGGGCCCCTCAGGGCAGCTCGGCCCGGCCTGAGCGCCCCGCGTGAGGGCCCCGCGATCCCGCACAGCGCCCGGGCCCGCGCAGGCCGCGCCGCAGCCCCCGGGTCACCCTGCCGCCGCCGCTCGGTCCGCTTACATAAGGCAGCGGCGCCCGGATCCCATTTCCTGGTGCTGCCGCCCGCGCTGGGTGCACGCCCTGAAGTTTCGAAAGTGCCCCCGCGTATTGTTCAGGAGGCGCCGGGTCACAAAGCAAAGGGCAGCGCAGGAGAGCGCAGGGCTGCAGCTTTCTCCTGCACCGGCCCGCAGCATCAGCCTGAATATAACTACAACAAGGATTAAACTAAGAATTTTCGAGCTCTCAAACGTACTGTTCTTGGCAACAGTATTTCCACATGGTAACACGTCGCTATATAATTGCTTTCAATTCTGACTGTTTAAAGAAGTTTTTCGTATTCATTAAAATATTTCCCCCTTGTGTTCAAGCAAAATATTCAGAGACCATTGACACTTTCCATCTCACAGTAAGGAAGAATTTAATGAATTCTTGTACATTGGTTACACAGGTTTTCGCTCAGGCCCCTGCACCATCCATCCTACCCTGGCGAGAGGACCTGAGCAGTTGGGTGAGATAACCCCATACCCCATTGCTGAACACTTCTGCCTGCTCCAGCCTCCACATCTTCCAAGGCTTGGCAGAGCAATCAGTAGCTGAGAAATTAATGTTAGTGTATGTGTATTCTGAGCTCCCTGTGTCTCCACTGTGGTAGATGGCTTTGCAAAGAGGGAGCAGAGGATGTGCCAAAGCCACCTTTAGGCTGACAGCGTTTTACAGGCACTGCATGCAGGCAGTTGCTCCATAGGACGAAACACAGGACAGCCATCAGGGCTTCCACTGTTTATCTGCAAAATGAGGTTAATGCCGCTTCCCTCCCTCACTGCGGTGTTAAGGATAAGTCCATTAGGTACACAGATATTTATGCTCTGACTGGTACAGAAACAGCCTGCGAGTAAAGGACTGTGGAGTATTTAACTGCTGGGCAGGACAGGGGGTGGGCAGCGGAAGCATTAGGACCAGATTCTGCAACTGGATTTGTTGCAATGCACAAGTCAGCTTACCAGGATACCATTCTTAGGTTGCACTCCTCTGAGGAGTCTAATTTTAAGATTAATCCTAATTAGGTAGTCTTTTTGTAGTTTGGTCAACACATTGTTGGTAAGCCTTCGCATCCAGAATTTTACTGTCTTTTTGTAAGTTCTTTGCTTTAGGGTTAAAGGGATGTAGAATAATATTCTTGGTTTCCATGGGATGTTGTTTTTCCATGATGTTATATGCCAAAAATACCTGTCCCTGACTGTGTGCTAAGGGCTGTGGTCTGTTACCATAGACTCCAACTAAGGCACTTCAACCAAAGCAAAACCTTGAGATCCACACTGTCCACCACCCCATCAGATTACAAGTATGAGGAGGATGGCAAAGCATGGCCCTAGAGCTAAATGAGTTCCCAGGACACACATTCCCCACCGCAGCAGGGCATGCCAGTCCTGACAGGGGAGTAACCCCCACCACCACAAACAGCCAGTACCTTTCCCGCCCTGGTAACTACCAGAGCCATTACTTGAGTTCTGCTTATTTTAAAGGGATACTAATCTGTTGTTTCTTATGGGAATAATTTAAAAGTTTTATTCATACCATCTTTTAGTAGTTACAGCTTTATATTTAATGCCCCAAAAAACAGGGTAAGCTGTGTTACTCAAAATGTGATTATGCACCCTGAACACATTCAGTCCAAATTCTGCAACTTTCAGAAAATTGGCACGAGAGAAATAATGTGTGTAGATACAAATTATTCCAGACACCTCCAATTTGAAATAACAAGAGTGGAGGCACATGGCTTCTAAAGAAGTGAATATTGTGATTTACTAGCCTACTAAGGAACAAAGCAAAATAAAATTATTGCAAAATTTTATGGGTGCTACATGTTTGTTTTGAAGGTCAATTTGTCTGGTAGGCAATAGTAAAATACATATATACACACACAAATGGTTCTACAGAATATAAAGCTTGTAAGAAAAGCATTAAAATGGTCAGTTTTTTTTCCCCAGCTTTGTTTATTTTGTGTGTGTGTTCAGTTGTAACTCTTGGAGCATGGAGAACAAATCACTGCTATGTTCAGCGAGCCCTTTGTGTGCCTCGCACACCCGGTACCCCAGTGGCGCTGCCCCAGGGCGGCTCTGCCCAGGGCTGAGCACAGCTCGGACATTGCCCAGGGCGGGGGCACAGCTCCGGACACTGCCCAGGGCTGGGGCACAGCTCCGGACACTGCCCAGGGCTGGGGCACAGCTCCGGACACAGCTCCGGACACTGCCCAGGGCTGGGCACAGCTCCGGGCACAGCTCCGGCTCTGCCCGGCTCCCTCGTGCGGCCCCGCCGGGAAAATGCTGCTCCTCTGGGACTCCCTATGGATCCCGCTCATTCTCACACTTATATCAGTAGATTTTTAGCTACACACGCAAATGCCGAACCTTTTACCAGCATACATAAAAAGTGGAATTTTTGCTTAACTGAAGCAATTCAGTCAGTTTTGATAAGCGGCAACGTATTGACAGTATCCCCTTTTTAAAGGGGAAAAAATCCAAGTCTTTCAATATGGAAAAATAATAATTTGAGACCACTAGGAAAACTACCTGAGGAAGTTAGGTAGTTTCCTATTTGCTAAGGAAATAAGTCTCCTCTTTTTGAGTAGCTGTGCTTCCCTATCCACTTGTAGATGTCTCCTGTTCCAAGATATTCCACAGCACTGACGAACTGTATATTATTAAAAAAACCAATCAATACTTTACAGCTGGAGCCCACGTCTAATTCTTCATTTCCTAGGTCTAATTACTCACCATTTACAGTGACGCTGACAGTCATTGATTCTTGCAAAGATCCGGAAAGGCTTTTTTTGCTAATGAGCAAAAGTCGTCACTCTTACTCTCCATACAGACAAAAGGGGGAGGAAAGGAAAAAACCCACTATGCCCATTACCAGTAAATATATGGACAGGTTTTTCTAAAAGAATTGGAGGATGTAGGAACAAACTGTAACAAATAGACAGCAATATCATACACTTTTGAAAATGCTTTGATTAAAATGCAGTGGAATGTGAGAAACCCAATAAAGAACTTCAACTCAAGCAGCAAGTTCCTGAAATATGCTGCAGTTCAAAAGTCTTTTCCACAAGTGTCTGCTTGTTGCCAGAGAGAAAACCTTTGCTAACAACTTCTGGGGAATGTAGGTTTTCATTCTGTCCCTATTCTTATTAAATTCAGTTTCTGTTGGCAAATGCAGTGTAATTTTATGTTCCAAATATCTTGAAAAGTGACACATGAAGGAGCCCTGAATTGTTCTTTTAGAAGGATACAAATGGAAGGGGTGTATCTCCCCAGTGTTCCTCCATGTGCTCATCCCCAAGCTCATGAGCATGATTTTAGAGGCAGACAACTCAGAGCATTCCAGGTCTGAGATCCTGCTGTTTAGTGTGTATTAGCAACTCATTTTCTGCAGTCAGCCTCACAGAAAGCTGAATGAAGAGGGCTTGAAATTGAATTCACAGTGCTGAAAGGGGTTTAGAGCTTCCTGCATAACTCAGAGAGTGATAGTTTGTGATTTCACAGTCTGCCTCAGGTGATCAAAGTCCTTACACATCCACCAAAAGGAACAGTCCTACCACCTCCACTGAGTTAAAAATCAGTGATTATGCAACTGTACTGTTAGTTAGGTTAGGAAACCAACTTGACTGAAAATATCCCATGAAAGAAGTTTTTGGTTGGATTACATCACAGCTGTGGGAGCACAAAAGCCAAACCAAAGCAGGATCAAAGAACATATTTTGAGCTGGAGCAAGGATCCAAGACCAAGAGGAACATCAAATTACAGAGTTAGGCACTTAAAATGAAATTTGCATGTCATTAGATTAGCATAAGTGAGCTAATAAGAGATACCAAGCAGGAAAGTGCATCCTTATTCTTGCCTACTGTGTTGGATTTATGCATCCTCTACTGCCCTGATAGAAAGTGATTACATCAGGTTGGGCTTCACCATTCAAAAGCATCCAGACATTTATGCCAAAGACAGCTTTCACAGCATTTCTGAGCTGATCTAACATTTCACTTCCATCAAGGGGTTGGCACCACTGCCACCAAGTACTCATGGCTGTGTGGTCTTGACTGTTCCTTTTCCCACTCTGCTGCTTCCTTGGCCCCTCAGTGAGCCAGTTCAATCTGTTAATCTCTCAGAAAGCTCCTTGAGTTTGTTTTTCTGCCTGTAAGCTACTGAGAAAGTACATTCCCAAGTCCAGGTATGCCATGGACAGGGCATTGAAAAGCTCTTTTAAAGGCAATGAGACTGCAGAAAATATTTCCACAGCTTTTGATACCTGAGGCGCACTCCTTTCTGGATTAAATGTGCCCATATTTAGCAGGTGTTGCTGAGACACCCAAATTCTTCAACAGACACCTGAGCATCCAGGCCTAGGACATGGTGCTGGACCTGTACCACAGTGTATTCCAACCCTTGCCTCCCCACTGGTTCCTAATGCACACTCTGCATTGATTTCAGCTCTGCATTTGCTGAGCAGAGTCAGTTTCCTGCCCTCCATGGTGTTTGTGATCTGCTTTTGGGCTCACAGCTGCAGAGGGAAATGTTACCAGTCTCTTACAGGAACACAGTGAGAGACAAACCTTGCTTCACAAACAGAATAAGGGTAGAGAGACAACATCTGGGTACTGACTTCCCCACCAGTGAGCATTTATGCAATTTTTATTAAATAACCATTACATAAAGTGTTAGATTAGGTCTTGGCATGGGATTGGAGCTGGACTTGCTCACAGGTAAACTGACAATCACCGTGCCAGGGAGTCATGCTACTGGGAAATGAGGCACTGTCCCTCCTTACTTTGTTTGCATTTTTAACAAATATGGTAACGTTAACAGATCATAACAGAAACATTTGTAAGAAACTGGATGTTAAGTGGCAAACTAGCTGGAATGTGTTGGAGCACAGTGACTGCCCTCCCTGCCACAGTCCCAGGCCTGACTCCAGCCAGACTCTCAGCCACTCCTTCCACAACAGTGCTAATTATAGACCGGTGATTTGTACTTGTTGAGGAAGGAAGAGCCAAATTTTAAATGGGAAAGAGTGTCTTTCTGTATAATTCTGGAGAGTGTCTCTTAATTAAAACCACTTCATTTTCAGATTGGATTTCCCATTACTCCTCTGTGTCAATTAATTTTCCGGCTTTCGTTCACACTTGAGCTGTTTTGAGCTGCTCGTTGCTGCTACTGAAGTCAGAGGAAGCTTGGGTTTGTTTTCAGGACTTTTTGTGTTCAGTGACTGCCTGAGTTTGCTTCAGGAAGAAAACCTGATGTACCTGGCCACACTGCTGAAAAAAAAGCAGAGATTTTAATAATCAGGCATTGCAAAAGTCCCTTGTACTAAGTAAATTTGAGAAACTTCAGAAAACAAAGTTTTATAGATATTATCAATAAATAATTTCTGATAAGTGATCAGAAATTGCTTTGGTTTAATTCTAATAAATTACAAGGGAAAGAGAAAGGACAGCTCGCTTTGCACACTGTCGTTGAAACACAGAGCCAGGTGGTGAAGGATTGATACAAAGTGTGTTTGAATAAATCCCTTTGATATAAACAGCTTTGGCAACTGCTCAAGAGAGTAACTAAACCAAAGGGGGCAGAAATCTTTCCCATCTTTGTGGATTATCTGGTATTTAATTGGTATGAGCTTGACTACAGTCCTTTACTAAGTGCAGCTCTGGAGACAAAATCCTCAACCACTTGGTTTCCTGAGTGTAAAATTTCTTGAGAATGATGTGGCTGGAATATCCTTGGGATTTCTTCCTATCTGTCAGTAGACAATAAATTTAAAATTACCATGTGAATGGGGAGAAGCAAACAAGCAGACAAAATTAAAACAATCACATGAGCCTTTTTTACACAGAAACCAACTAAAATATAGTACTCATTACCATAATGAGATATATTCTATCCACTTATAACATGTCATACTTCATTAGCAGTAGAAGAACTCTGGAATTCAATGCTTTTGTTGTGTAACTTCACAATAAAAAATTACAGTAGTTTAAGTCAGTGAATAGAAAAAATAACAAAAAACCTTACATTTCTTAAAGAAGAATGGTTAAAGGACATTTTAAAAAAGGCAGGAATTAGTAATCCCAAGTAATATTAGCTATTTGTTGTTCCTTAGAGGAAAGGCTGTACTACATGAAAGCAAAGGAACTATATTTGAGAAAAATGGAGTAGCCAGAACAAAACAGAAAGATGAAAGAAATCTTACCTTGCCAAAAAAGCCCAGTTGTGAGATATGCCTTCCATACACATTTATAAAAATGCTGCTCATGGTTTCTTTGGGTCTGGATGGAGAACTAAGTGAGCATTGGGGTGTGTTTCTTTCCAGTGGGTCTAAAAAACTTATCCGGCCACCTTTCATTCCTTTTATTGATATGGGTAATTTACAATTATCATTTCCCCAGTTTCCCCAGCCCTGCTCTCCTGCTGTGCGTTATTCACCAGCTGTGGTTGGTAATAATGCTGGTAGCTCTTGCTGCCTTCATTTAACACTGAAGAAATCAGTGCTTGGTTGGGAGACAGATTCCTCTCCTGCAGGGATAGCATTCTTGGGCTTTGTAAAGTGAACACAGTGCAAGGAAGACTTGGGGCAGCCTTAGAGCACATCTGCATTGTAGTGGCAGCCTGAGAGGGCAGACCCAAGTCAGCTTTGAAGCAGTGGCCCTCCCTGGAGAGGCACAGAGCTGAGTGGATGGAAAGCCCACCAAGGACCCACGGAGGGCTGGATCATGGAGCCTGTGGTGCCAGAGCCCTGCTCCAGCTGGGAGCTCACAGCATGGACATATTCCATCCACTTACATACCACAGCACTATGGAGTAGCCATAACAAAACAGAAAGGTGAAAGAAATCTTACCTTGCCAAAAAAGCCTAGTTGTGAGATATGCCTTCCATACACATTTATAAAAAGGCTGCTCTATCTATGGGCATATTTATACAAAATATACTTGAAAATTGCACTGTGCCCATCCAAGCACAGCCACTGCTCCCAAGGTGAGTGCATTCCCTTGTTTCCCATTTGGGATGCCACAGCAATCCTGTACTATCAGTACCATATTTCTCTATATGGTTACTCCACAGTGCTGCCTTGAAGTGTTTCCTCAGGTGCTCCCCCACTCATGGCACTGCTAGAACGAGGAGAATTTTCCTCTGCAGAAAGACTTTGCACTTTCACTGTGTTGGTTTCCCAACACAGCCCCATCTGGGATTCCCTATCAAGGGTTACCTAACTCACCTTAGAGGAGGGTTAAAAGCAAACAGGCGTTTTGATTAAACTTCACAGCTTGTCTTTGAAGACTGGGCTAATCTACTTCAGCTGTGATTTGTCCTGTGGCTGGAATATCCTTGGGATCTCTTCCAACTCTTACAACTCCCATGACTCCTTATTCTAGCCCTACTCTCCACTATTATCATGTTGCAATGATGATGTGACATTGTACGAGAAAGCACATTCCAAGGTCACCATAGGCAGAGAGGATGCTGTCCTACTCTTCAAAGCACTTCAGAAGGCAAACTGAAAAAGGGAATTTTTAAAATGACAGGTGAATTTTTTAAATGACAGATTTTGGACTTCACTGGAACCTAATAACCAATGAATCAACTTTTCTTGTCCTACACTGACTTACTACTGAGAAAACATCTCCTCAAGTTCTAAGACGCAATTAAAGCTCATTATGTCCCTATCTAAAAGCTATTACTTCACTATAAATTTGATCATTAGAACTTGGACTCAGGTCCCTCAGAAGGACAAATCAGTGCCCAAGACCAGAGACCTGGCACTTGCCACATCATGAGGCCCTTACACCACCCCTCGAACTGTGAGCTGGAGAATCTTGCAATTCACACTGAGTTAATGTCAAATGTCAGTTACCGCAGCCAAATCAGTCTGAATGATGTTTTTCCCAGCCACACGTTGGATGACAGTACAATGAATTTTATAGGGAGACTATTAACAAAATATACTTGAAAATTGCCCTGGGCCCATCCAAGCACAGCCACTGCTCCGGAGGTGAATGCATTCCCTTGTTTCCCACTTGGGATGCCACAGCAATCCTGTGCTATCAGTCCACTACAATCAAAGTGAAACAACAGGAGAAGACCTAGTATGAGGACTTGTGTATTCCACATTCAAAAACTGTGCTACTATTTGCATACTTTAATAGCTTCATCTGAAACAAAGCCTCAGTTCCCCTTATATAATTAAGGTTTTTCTCTGTTGTCAATGGCACTGGTGGAGTTAAGGTTTTATAATACCAAAAATGTTTTACAAGTAAAGCTCTAATTTTCAAAGTTTACCCTGAGATATTGTAATTTCTATTGTCTACTTTGTCAAAAACTTTTATCAAAATTATTATTGATTTACCGCAAGGTGGAAAGGCAAAAGTATGCCAGGAATTAATTTCTTAGCTCATTGTTAAGAAAACTAAGTGTGAAAGTTGAACATTCTTGAATGTGAAGTTACACAACCAAGCTTTGATGGTCAAATTAGACACAAATCTCCTTATTTTCAGAATCCTGTTCTCATCTCAACACCATCATAAACATGGATGATGGTCTCTGCAGCACACCAGCATTTAGTTTTTTTAAAGCTTTTTGGTTTTAGATCCAGGACACAGAGCCATCCATTGCTGTTGTAAGTGTTGGCATGTCCGTGTCTGCTGTGGAGGTGATTGCAGTGTGAGGGCTGGGACACCACCAGAAAAGAGGGAATTGTTGTGGAGCTCTGGTTTCAAACGTGCTCCTGCAGCACAGGAAGGGGTGTGTGAGAACACTGTGCAGAGCTCCCTGGAGAACTCCCTGTTCTCCCCTCAGTTCTACTTTACTGACTTTGGAGAAACCAGTTATTAAAAAGGAAGGTAGGGAATGTTCTTAAGTGAGTCATGTTTGTTCTGTGACTGTCACACTGCATCCACAACTGGTTGAGTAGCTCCATTCAGCTGTGAGCTCATTCCCATGCAGCACATGACACAGGGAGCCTTTGTACAGCTGCAGGCAACATGCTTCACATTGGCTCCTGGCTTTGGAGGTTGTGAAAAATGCATGGATTTTATGATTGGCTTTTTTGCAAATATTAACATGAACATTATATGTGTTGTGTTAGAAAGTTATGCTGTATTAATTCTCTTAAGTAGTGTGTTAAATATAGTTTTAGGTTATAACAAAATGTTAAAATAGAAACTATGCTGTGTAGGATACTTTTCTTTAAAGAAAGGACTCAGTGAGATAGCAGCCACAGGACACCTGAATCCTTCAGAGAAAAAGAATTTATTGCCCTCTTATCAGAAGAAATGAACTTTTTCCCACCTCAAAGACACTGTTAGGATTAGGAGGAAGAAGCTGACACTGACCAGACAGAATCCTGTGTTTGAATGGAATTTGTGCATCATGTATGAGGTGTATGAATATGCAACAGGCTGTTGTTTTTAAGGGTTAATCCTCTGTTAATGGGTGTCCTTTTTCAGGCTTGCGCTGCCCAGAAAAAGGTACCTGGACTGTCTGTAACTCTCTGTCTCTATTGTCTCATATTGTCCTAATCCAAATTGTCCAAATTATTATTACTCTAATTGTATTACTATTTTTATAACCATTTCATTACTATTAAACTTTTAAAAATTTTAAAAACAAGCGATTGGTGTTTTTCACAGAGGTGCTGAAGGAGGCATCAACAGGTACTTCATGTCAATGCAGAGTTTTCTGATCTTGCAGGAGCACAGGACAGGCCCAAAACACACAAGAAACTCACAGCCTTTCATTTGAAGACCAAAGTGTGTTTATATTTTATACTTGTTTATAAAGAAGAGTTGAAAGATTCTGTAAATGACAAACGATAACATGATCAGTCAGTTTAGCAATGCCAAAACAGAGAATGTCAATGTGCAGGAAGCAGCTCTGGAAGCATCAGGATAATGCAAAGATGGCTTAAGCAAAGTGTGCAACTTTTGTAGCTAGACAGAAATCATCTGATTACTTTTTTCCATAGAGAAAGTGGGGAATTTAAGAGTTAATGAACTTACTTGAGAAGTAATAGCTGTTGAAGACAAGAGGGAGAACAATATTTCATTTAGCACCATGAAACATAGAACAGGTGGGATGAAACAAAGAGGAAGAATGAGACAATGACAAACCCACAAAAAAATGCAATTATGTTTGAAAACACTTGAGAAATTTGAAGCCTTGGCTAAAGAAACTGATGTACAAGAGATGAAAAAGAGTTCTGAAAAACTTTTTAAATGAATGCCACTTACAACAGAATGGCTAACTCAAGGGGTGGACAATGCACTTTAATCCCATACAGACAAATTGTGACCAAATTTATTTTGCATTTGAGATTGAGTCTGACCCTCTTGGCCTATGTTGGCATTATTTGTGAAATAAATTCCCTGGAGCAGTGAGAGGTGACTGACAGAGCCCCTGCTGTCGCAGTGCAGTGCTGCCTGCACTGACTGCCCCTGTTTGGCATTCCCAGGCTGGCACCATGGGGTGGTGGTGGCTCTGCCCCCTGGATGCCTCCTGACACCAGCAGAATCACTTCAGGGAGCTGCCTGCACTGCTGGACGGCTGAAACCAATAAACGTGGGCCTTTTTGTTCTTTGGGGTTTTCCCCTCCATTAAAATCAAGACAACATTTCTTTTTAAATATTTACTTATTTATCTATGGGGAAAGAAAGTTTAAAGACAGCCTGCTTTCTGGGACTGCAGATATACAGTGATGTGCCCACCCTTGTCAAGGAATTTTGAGGGGCAGAGGTGGTTCTGTAGATCTCTACAGAAGGTTCCCAAAATTGTGCTGTGGGCTGCAAAGAGAAAACAATCAGGAATAGAAGGTGCTGGTTGGAGTGGATTGAATTTTGACTCTGTGGGAATCTACAAAATTAGAGGGCTTTGAGAAAGCTTCAAAAGGCACAGGACTGTGATTAGAACTAAGCAGCAGCCATGAGATTGGTCAGCAGAAAAATTATTTAAACTGTAGAAAAGCAAAGACAAATAGAACAATGGTCTGTGTATTAATGCTTGTCTAGAATAACTCCCTAAGCTACAGAAAAGTTTATCTAGTGAGATATTAGGAAGTTTGAAGCTTAATAATGGAGCTCTGTGCATTGTGCTTTAAGGCTCACAAGNGATGTGAGCTGCTGGCTTCTTCCCATTGTCATAACCATGTAATGAGACTGATGGTGGAAAATACAACAGCTCAAGGCACGTTCCCAGCAGTCCTGTCCTGTTTGTGATTTGTACAGAGCCCCTGGGCAGCGTCAGACTCCTCCCTCATGTCTGGGCCAAATAGGAGCAGACAGGTTTTATGCTGACAAGGTCTTTTTTAATGATTTTGTGCCTTTTGCTTCCTCTCTGTTCCAGGCTCACACCATGATGTGTTCTACAAGGCTGGAGAAGTGTTCAGCTGCACTTAACTGTGTATTAATGATCTACCCAAAGGCCATTTTTAATCAAGCCCTGACACAGGGATACCTCGTCTTAATGGCATCAGAAGACACTTCAATACCCTACACGAGAGCTGATAAATCTCCATATAGGCAAGGGAAGCCCATATTGGGCCCAGCACCACTACTTACACAGCCAGGCTTGGCTTTCTCACTCCATTACAGTTTCAAACTCCAGGCTCAGCTGCAGAAGATGTGGGCTGGCTCTGTCTGTGCTAAAGACAGGCCTTGAGGATACTTGTGCTTACAGCTATCCAAAGATGCCTTTTCTCCTTAACAAGAACTGGGGTTTTTCCATCTAGCTGCCAACCCTAGGCATCCTGAAAGAAGAGTATTTTCAACAAGCATTCAAAGAGAACAGAGATGCCTGAGTAGTCGAGAAATGCCCAGCTAGTGAGTGCAGTAGGCAGGTTTTTGTCACAGACATCTTTTATGAAAAATCCTTTCCTTAGGATTTTTCCTCCTGAGAAGCTCAGAGGCCTCAGGAACAAAATGTAAACAATGATTATCTGCTGCTGTGGAATGCAACAGGTGCATCTGTGATTGGTCTCATGTGGTTGTTTCTAATTAATGGCCAATCACAGTCAGCTGGCTCAGACTCTCTGAGCCACAAGCCTTTGTTATCATTCTTTCTTATTCTATTCTTAGCCAGCCTTCTGATGAAACCTTTTCTTCTATTCTTTTAGTATAGTTTAATGTAATATATACCATAAAATAATAAATCAAACCTTCTGAAACATGGAGTCAGATCCTCGTCTCTTCCCTCATCCTCAGACCCCTGCAAACACTGTCACACTAAACTATAGAGGTAAGAAAAAGAGATTAAAAGACCCAGCAGTTGTAACAGAATGATGAGGATGACTGCCATGGAGGCTGAAGGGTAAAGGCAGCTGTTAGAAATTCTATGGTAGTAGTAAGATATTTCAGGTTTTTTCAATGCAGACCCAGAACATTTGTTCCACCATGTACAGCATTTGGCAAACCTTTACTCAGGAGCTGAGAACTGCAATGGTCAGAAGAGATGGAACTGGCAAATGTGCAGGGAGGGATTGTCAGAATGCTCCAGGAGGACATGGGCAGTTGAACTGAAGGAAAACAGCAAACAGAAGAGTAAGAACTATACATTGTGCCCAGATAGGAGGCAGAACAATAAAAAGAGGCTTTGAGCCAGCTCAGATCGAGCTTTCTAGAGGACTGAAGCATGCCAAGAGCGTCTGTGGTTATGAAATGATGGCTGATAAGCAGGTAAAATGATAGCAAAACTAATCCAGACACTTCCTGGTGATAACATGATTGAACTTTGCCACTGAAACTTGTAGGTGTCTTCAGAGTCAGACATTAAAAGGAGATTAAAAGTATTCTTTGTCAGGGCAATGTGTGCATTGCAATTACTGGTTTATATTTCAATCACTACTAACCCCAGTGTTCCTTGGGGCATGACAGTTTCAGATGCTTCCTTTCTGCATCCTATCCAAAATTGAGCTTACTTACTGGACTGTCTGATCTGAGAGAAGCAATTCCTTCTTGTCTCCCTGGTCGTTTGACTCAGACTAGTGAGAATTTTTGGTTTTCTCTCTTTCATGGATCATTAGAGAGGAAGTTTAACAAAACCTGTATTGGTGCAGGGCTGTGTGGTGCTGGCAACAGCCCTGATCTAGGCAGCTCTTCCAGTCTGAATGGATTATTACAGATTATATCACAGGAGCATGCACTGGATGCTCACTGGGGAGCTTTTCCAGCTCCTGCTGTAACTGGGCTTTGGAACAGGTGTTTTCTAGGCTGAACCAGGGAAGGTGTAAATAACTTGATGCTGTATTGTACATTTTCTGGTAAAAAGAACAACCTGCCAGTCATTAGATAAGTACTAGAAGTCAAATTATCCAACCCACTGACTACATTCTACAGAGTAAATCTGCATTATGGCCAACAGGATGTAGAAACACCAGGCCTTGCTTGCCTTTGTAAAGCAGTCAGCCAACAGCTGTTAAATCCTAATTACACTGTTCAGATGATAAGGGAGAAGACAAGGGTGTTATTTCTGCAGAACAATTCCAAAAACTGCCCCTTAAAATTGTAATAGCTCAGTGCCAGGAAATTCCCCTAGTAAAATGGTTATGGTTACCACAGCCTGGCAAGAGCTCTTGATGATAGCTGCCCAACCACAGTGTTGCAAGGTTTTGTTCCTCTAGATCAGAAACTCCTGGGAAAGCAAAAAAAGCTGCCTCAGCTCTACAGTATTTACCATTGTCTTGCCCTCTTTCTTATGGAACTTGAGCAGTTTACCAACATTTCTTCTCAGATTGCAGTTTTGACCATCTTTAGTCGTGTGAGACTTTTTTTTGGAAAAAATTTAAAACTGTCAGGAAGACTTAGAAGCATTTATTCATTCACTTACCTTCAGGTACTTCAGCTTACAAAGCAAAGTGTGCAGGCAGTCACTTCAGGAATTGGTTTGTCTTTGAACTGTCTTGTATTGACTTTCCAAAGCATGTGCATCTCCCAAGAGCTCATCACCTCACTCAATTTAATAATCCCTAGGAATCAGATCTTCTTTCTGCTCCCCGAACTGCCATGAATTATGCAAATCTATCTGACCAGAATGAAAGATAGATTTTTCATATAATCTTACTGATTCTTCCATATCTCCATCATTTTAAACACAACTTCACTTTCACTTGTTTTTATCATCTGCTAGAATTATATGTAAGCTCAAAAGTCAGAAATTGGGATTTTTTTTTAATAAAGCTGAGCTAATTACGCAACCTTGCTGTAAGAGAGCTAGTGGAGCATCAGCCCATTGTACTGCCTTAATAAGCCTCACTTTGGCTTTGATCAGTTTCCTGTGTCCTTTAATATCGTGTTCACATGCACCAGTCAACATAATTCACTTTCTCTCTTCATCCTTATTTGCTGTTTCACACAGACCAGAATGTGCAGTGTGTGAAATCAGTGATTGCTTTGTCTCCTTTTAGACTCAGAAGTGTCCCCAGCTGATTGCCAGGTGCACTGAGCTACCAAGGACAAATCTATAGTTTTGCTAATAAAGAACCTTAATTTAAAAAGGCATCTTGACATTACCTGGGGTTGGGGTGGGGAGAGACAATAATGTGCCTTTTATGTGTTCTGAGATCATTTGCAACAAAATTAGAGGAGTTATTGAACAGGGCCCCCAGTGCATTGAAGGTGTGGAGCTACCTGGGAGTCACTGTGATGCTTATGCAATTTAACATTTAGTGTAGGCTCTAGGAAGGGGAGAAAAGCAGCTTCCAACCCTTGTCCCTTCAAAGGGCTTAATTGCTCATTAGGAATAACCATGGCAACAGTTGCCATGCCCCATTAATCCATCACACAAGTGGCCAGCACCAGCTGCTTCAAGTTAAGGCAGCAGAGGACCCTGCAAGAGCCTCTGTTCCCCTCGCTGAAAATCCTTCTTTTTGCAACCAAAATCTGTCCAATGTACACCAAATTGTGAACTATCAGTATTTCATAGCACTGAGTTCACCATGCCCTGTTAAAATGAATCCCATGTTACCATTGAGAAAATTAAGAATATGGTCAAATGCCCTAAATACATTTTCTCATCTCCTCCTATTCACCATTTGTTAATGTTTGTATATTTTTGTACAGGGTTCATTACTGTTATACAACAGAAGAGCTTATTTTTTTTTATTTTCTGTTGCCTTAAACATGTAAAAACTCAGTGTGAATTAGAAAATCTTCATTTCTAGAAGTCTCTAGTACTTAAAACAGAGAGGGAATGAAAGCTGCAGCTGCTTTACTATCCTTAAACTGTGTGTATTTGGAACAGAATGATACAAACTCGAACTTCTTAAAACAAGATTTATTGGCACAAACATACATGTTACAAATGTCTACGATACTCCTGGAAAATATGTTCACCACCTCAAAAAAATCACTGTTCACAGAAAAAGTACAGTAATATCAAACCTTGTAAGTCATCACAATTTCAGCATCAAAATACATGCATTTTATCATTTATAAATGAAATTCCACTGACCTCCAGGTAAAGCACTTTAAGAAATGTCCTGGTCTCCACAAGGTTATTTTTTCCTCTCCAGATAGTTCCAATAAGGTGCAAATGGGTTGTTTTCTGTAGAGGCACGAATCACAGCTCCTTGCTCAGTACAGCTGAGTCTATGAGGTGAGAGATGCTGTTCTCAGCACAGACTTTCAGGCCCTTTCTGAGTGTGTTCCTACAGAGCTCAACACCCCTGTGTGGCCTGTAAAAGAATGCAACTAGAGATTTGGTCTGGAGTTTGGGCTTTTAAAAGGGCAACTGAAAACTTATTTCTGATTGTTCCCATCACAGGAAGTAAAGCTTGAAGAATCACAAGGAAAGAGGTAGAAGAAAGGTTTTTATTTTGCATTGCCATTCCATCAGCGTTTGAAACAGGTGTGGCATTGCCAAGGATACTTGTGAGGAGAAAGGGTAACCTCAGTAAATCCTCTTCTTTCTTTGGTGCCAGTCTAGTAACTTAGCAGCCGCTCAAGATTTTGTCACTGACCTCAGACAATAGAGAACAAGGCTTCAGCAGATGTCCTGACTGATTCTGTGCCTATTCCAGGCCTCACACACACACACAGGGGAGAGAATGCTGTGATGTCCTCAGCGTGATCACATCTGCCTAGGTCCAATGGCAACAAGAAAGAAAGAAAATTTCTTGATGTCAGTGGAAGTTATTTGAAAAAAAAGGGGGGTTGCACTTAATTCCACTAGATCTGAGTTTGACTCCAATGAGATTGGTGCACAACAGAACAAAAAGGCAAACCCATAAACCACATGCACTCACAAAGGTGTTTCCTGTACCTTTCTGAGCCTCGGTAGGGCATTGAGCACAGCCAATGACAGAATGTGCTGTGGAGCCATGGGCCTTGGAGATTGTCACACCTCATGGAGACACAGGCCCTGCAACCTCCCCAGCCCCAAAGGCAGCCCTGCCTCGAGCAGGACATGGGACCAGGCAACCCCAGCAATCCTTTATCCCTCATTTTTATCATTCAAAGGAAAGGTTTTTCCTCCTCTGAATTGGAACATGGCACAGATTCCATGCCAGGCCTGGATTTAGCCAGGACAAATGAGGGTTTTTCACTGTGTTAAACAGAAATTCACTGTATGCTTAGGCACATGTTGAAGTCACTTCCAGGCCTGGCCATGACTCGCTCCTCACTCCAGGCAGGAGAGTGTGAGACACTGCAGTGCTGAACTGATGACACAAACCCCTCCAGAGGCTGCTCTTCTGTGCTAACACTCAGGCACAAGTCATTAAGGAAAATACTAATTAGCTGGCTATGAACTCATTTCCTGCAATGAGCATAACAAGTTTATAATAAGAGTTCACATATTGCCACTTAGAGGGCTTTCTATGCTGCAAAGCAAACTAAAGGTTGCTCACAGTAGACAGTGGCTGTTTCATCTCTTTCCTGCCAGGAAGGAGAACCTCTCATCCAAATGGCAAATGCCTGTCTACATATATAAGCACTTCCTTTGGAAAGGGGAAGGAAAAAAAGAATAGGACTTGTCAAATAAAACTTTAACGTGGTGCATCCCCCTCAGAATGTATTTTTGCAACAGACAAAGCATGTTTTTAAGTCCTGCTCTTGAGTAGGAGGTGCTAATTTCTAATCTTTCAGTGATGCTGAAAAACCTCATAATATCTTAGTAAAAGACTGAGTAATATGTTACCACGTTTGTGTTTGGGGGAGGGAGGATGTTTCATTTACAAAAATAATGATGTTTTTTCAGAAAAAGGAGTGAGCTATCTGTAGCATTTTGTTGTGCAGACCTGTGTGTCATAGCATTATTGACATTTTATTGTCTGGGGAAAAAGTAGATGGAACATAGACTGAAATTAGCTTTCCCAATGAGAAAAAAAGTTCTTTCATCTATAGTTAAGCTTTGGAAAAGAACTATTTGACTATTTTTATAGCTGCTAATTGCTTAAATAATAGGTAAATAAGTAATGAGTAAACTTTATACCCATAGTCTTTACTATACATTTCTACTTTTATTCTGAACATTTTTTCCCTTTGGGTTTCATGAGAGGCTAAACTTGCATTAATTAGCAGCTTGCTAGTGGCATGGTAGTCACTCCAATCACTCAATTTTCAGTTCCAGCCAAGACTACTTTCATCAATAAAGAAATTTTAGCAAACTTTCAGATCAATACTATAAAAATTAATAGCTAAACTTCTGAAAAAATTATGCATTGTGCATGTATGAATTTGTAGGTCCATTATATGCACTATCTCAATCCTTGAAAATAATTGCAGCTGCCATTATTTAGTTTTACTTTAAACAAAGCTGCAGTGTATCGGGGTAGAAATTGATTTAATTCTTTCAAACTTTTCCTCACAAAAAGGTCAGACCACCACCATATATATGACAGGAAGGTAAGGGATTCAACAAAGGGGTTTTTTACCCTCACCTTAGGCCATTTACAGGTGGACAAGCACAGGTACTGGAGTGGATCGAGAGTAACCAAAATAATTGTGCTGTGCCAAAAAGATTCCATTGCTGAGCCCAAACTGCTGTAGGACAAAGGGGACATTCAGGCTGCATCTTTACTGCCCCAGGCACTCTGAAATCCTAATTTCACTGAATTCCTTGAGCACTGCTGCAGCTGCCAGCAGCTCCATGTCTGGGGCTAGAACACCCCAAAAGGTGCTCTCTGCAAGGAGTGCTGCTCCATCCTTCCTGCATTGTCCAGGACAAACACCACCATCTGTCAGAGTTCATTGTAAGGATTTGAATTTAATAGACAAGCACGGCTTAATTTTAATATAAAATTGGTCTCTTAGGTGGAGCCACTTACAAAAAGGATTTTACTGAATGCTAGCGATATTTCACTTGCACTATCTCCCAGTTTATGACATTGTGACTACCACAATATCATTATTTCCTGTTTCCTCTCTTTCCAACAAAATGAATGAAATTACTGTTACAAGAACTGTTAAACAAATTTAATTAAAATCCCAGTATCACAATTTAAGGTAGTGTAGCAACAATGCTGTTGTTTAGCCTTCTTTTGCAGCCCCTGATTTTGAAGCAAATGGAGGCCCAGGTGTTCTGCCCCAGGTGTGGCTGACCAGGAGGGAGGTTTGAGGAGAGCTGGGTGCTGTGGGAGGAGGTTCTGCTTCAGCCAAGCCTCACCTGAGCTCTGGCTGAGGGCAGCAGTGGCAGTGAGGCAAAAGGCAGGGACTCAGCCCAGAGGGCAGAACAGCCCCAAAATGTTGTGCTCCAAACACACTACACTCCAAAACCACAACAGCTTTCTAAGAGGTTTGAAAAATAATGGATAAGCCAGACACTGTGAGAAGAGCTAAAGAACACAGAAGGGTTTTTTCATAATTGTCTTTGTTGTTCTCTCTATTTTCTCTTTGAGAACAAGTACTTTGCCCTTTTACACTCTAGTACATGGCTTTGGTTGAATGGAGTGTTAGGTGCAAGCCACGAGGCTGTGTTCATGTTTTGAAGGGGTGCAGGTTCTGGTTTTGCTTTGGAGAGTTAGCAGATGTGATACACTCATGACAGAATGAGGTTACTGCAGGAGTGACTCATTGTTGAATAATCAAGTGTTTACTCCACCAAAACTGCATGTAACCAGACTGCCACAGTTTCCCTGCTTTATTCCAAGATGTAGCTTTTAAATGTCAGTGCACCAGGAAGGAAGGTGAACTCCTTGGGTGGCTCAGATCTCTTTTTATGCATGTGTTTAAAGGCAGAGAGTCTTAGGGCTCTCGATGGAGAATAAAAACTACTGAGCACATCAGTTGAGACACTCGTTAATCAACTGAGGAAGGGAAATTAACTGGAGAGGAAAACAAAATCCTTTCCTGAAGTATTTCTGAAGTAGACCAGATGGAGAAAGAACAACTGGTGCGAGGTTCTGGTTTGGTTGTTTCATACATCCCAATCTAGTGTCCCTCCTGACAATAATGGAACAGTTTGAGAAAGCTTCAGACAATAATATCTCTAAAATTAATTTTTCTCAAACTACCTTCTTCAGCCTTTTGATTTTTCTTTTAAAGAAATTAATTTGATGGTTCTTGTGCTTTCTCTGGCTCAAATGCATCTTGTCTAGCAACAGGGACTTAAATCAGATGAGGAAGAACTGGCTGGAAGAGCATCTCAGCCTTCTGACGAGATAGAGGGCCCAAAGGTTATGATCTGTTACAGGTCTAAAGTTCAGGTCAGGATGCAAATCCAGATCAAAGAGACTTTGAGGCCTTTTTCTAATACTCACTGTGTACATTGGGAGGGAGCCCAGTGCCTTGTGTGGCTGCTGGTTCAGCCAAGCCTGTTTAAAGGGCAGGAGGAGCAGGGCTGAGAGGCAAATCCTGGATCATGCCCAAGTGCTCCCTAGGTTATTTGGGAAGGTCCTCCACCAACATGCAATCAAGGGGCTCTCTTAAAAAAAATAACAGATCATGCAAATTCCCTCTGTGTGGATAATCTCCCCTGGAATAGAGAAAATTCACTCTGTGAAAGCATGAAAGAGCTGAGGTGGAGCTTCTGGAAGTTCCTCAAGTTTGAGCTTCTCATGGTCAATGCCCTTCTGGGAAACAGACATCACCATCTTGCAGGTATGCTCCAATATCAATGTCAAGTCAAGAACTTGGTCTTAAGAGCTAAAATCCATTGTATTCAGACAAGAAGTAGTGCAGTTGCTCATAAAATTGAAGTTAGGTGAAGCCTTGTCACAGGAGCGGGCAGTGACAGAAACTGGAATTTTAAAGGGTCTTGCTACTCAGACAAAAGCATAGCAGATTGAGGCTGTTCTAATTAATTCCTTGCAATCAATAATGTCCTGATCTTCCATCACTGTTTAAGTCTCTTATTGCAGGTCACTACATAAAAAGAAAAAAAGCCAAATATTTTACTTGCCTGAATTGTTCCTGGGGGTAACATCATGCAGGTTCCAACTGAATGGAAGTGCCAGCTTTAGAAGTCCAGCTGGCTACATTTCTAAATCACCCCTTGTCTTACAGACCCTTATTCTCTCTCAGAATCTTTATCAGATTCTCCCATCTTCCTTCTAATAGTATTGGATTAGGTTTGCCTCTGTTGGATTGACTGTGCTGTTATGTAATCCTGTCAAGTGAAAAGCAGGTCAAGTACCTCATTAGGGCTTCCACGCTAAGTTTTCCTGCCAAGTTCTATGCTACACTGGTTTTGGGTTTAAAGCCACACCTGTGTTTTGGGTTTAAAGCCACACCTGTGTTTTGGGTTTAAATCCACATCTGTGTCACTGAAACACGAGCTAAATTTGGAAGTGCAGTGCCCAAGCAGGACCTCAGTAGCCTGTTGATAGTGGGTGCAAGGAACACTTGTTCAAGCTCAGAAGCTGATGTAGATCATTGACAAGATGACTGAGGAGCCCAGCAGCAGCCATGGTGCAGGCCCTGAGCAGCTGTTAACCCCTTCCTTTCAGCTGTGCTCTGTGGGAAGGGCATCTCCTGCTGTACAGCCTCTGTTAGGTACAGCTGTGCTCCAGACAGCACAGGAGGAGCTTCTGGAAAGGATGGAATGTGCAGGTCTCAAACAGTGTCTGATTCTGGATAAAGCTACCAAAAGCATTGCTTCCAGCCAGGAGAGGCCTCAGTTTGGTGCCCAAGGTGGCAGTCGGGAAGCCATGGCCCTGCAGGCCCTGGGGATATGCCAGGGTCACTAAAGGAAGCCCAGGCAGCATCAGTGGCACAGAGCAGGAGCTGAAATTCTGATTGGTGGTGACTGAACAAGGATGACTTAACCATTTCATGGAAAATTCACAGGCAGGCTGTTGTAACTGCATGGACATTTCAAACCTAGATTGGAAGGCAATCAATCCTGGCTCCACCACAAATGAGAGCAAAAATCAATCCTGGCTCCACCACAAATGAGAGCTCCAATCAATCCTGGCTCCACCACAACTGAGAGCTCCAACTGTGTTTCTATAGATTGTGCTCTGCACCAGCCTGCAGGATGGGAGAGATGCTGTTGCACAATCTGTGACCCTGAACAGTCCTCCATCACCATGTTCTCCTTGATGAAGGTTTAACCCTCTGCAAGGGCAGCTGAGCTCTGTGCATCAGACACTTTTGTTCATGCTCCCTGGGCAGAATTAGGAAGATTCCATGGCTTATCTCACCAATGACAACCAACCACCACAGCACAAGCAGTAGCAAACATTGAGCATTCAAGAGCACACCATGGGTCAATGACTTTGAAAAGTTAAACGCATTAATTTACCATACTTCATCACCACACAGGAGGAAATAGTCAGGAGGAAACATTCTACAACCCACTAGAAGGTAGGTTTCTTAACTCTTCCTTGCAAATCCTCACTTATATTTAGCAGTCATCCCCATTAGTTACAATTTTGAGAGAGAATAGGTCCACATTCCACAAAGAGCAGTTTCTGTTCTCCACTCTCACTTAAAGGTGAGATTTGATTTTGATTATTAACTTGCTTGAACTATATTAGCTGGGAGAATGTGAGCTTTGCCTCCTTGTAGCACTTCCACTGCAGTTTCATGTGGGAGCTTTGTGTGTTTGCAGCTAGAGGATTCAAACTCTTTAATGTGTATTTGCACTCCTATCAGCTGAGTGTCTGTTCAGCCTCCCAGAGGAGAAGGAACATCTGTATTAAGGCTCAGTATCAGCATTTCACCTTCCTGGTTGCACCACCTCCAGCTAAAGCTGTGCCCATCTCATGAGTGTGTTCAGCAGAGAAGCCCTGTGAGGACACCACGCTCAATATCACTATCAATATTGATAACAATATTGACAATATCAATTNCAAGAATGACTTAACCATTTCATGGAAAATTCACAGGCAGGCTGTTGTAACTGCATGGACATTTCAAACCTAGATTGGAAGGCAATCAATCCTGGCTCCACCACAAATGAGAGCTCCAATCAATCCTGGCTCCACCACAACTGAGAGCTCCAACTGTGTTTCTATAGATTGTGCTCTGCACCAGCCTGCAGGATGGGAGAGATGCTGTTGCACAATCTGTGACCCTGAACAGTCCTCCATCACCATGTTCTCCTTGATGAAGGTTTAACCCTCTGCAAGGGCAGCTGAGCTCTGTGCATCAGACACTTTTGTTCATGCTCCCTGGGCAGAATTAGGAAGATTCCATGGCTTATCTCACCAATGACAACCAACCACCACAGCACAAGCAGTAGCAAACATTGAGCATTCAAGAGCACACCATGGGTCAATGACTTTGAAAAGTTAAACGCATTAATTTACCATACTTCATCACCACACAGGAGGAAATAGTCAGGAGGAAACATTCTACAACCCACTAGAAGGTAGGTTTCTTAACTCTTCCTTGCAAATTCTCACTTATATTTAGCAGTCATCCCCATTAGTTACAATTTTGAGAGAGAATAGGTCCACATTCCACAAAGAGCAGTTTCTGTTCTCCACTCTCACCTAAAGGTGAGATTTGATTTTGATTATTAACTTGCTTGAACTATATTAGCTGGGAGAATGTGAGCTTTGCCTCCTTGTAGCACTTCCACTGCAGTTTCATGTGGGAGCTTTGTGTGTTTGCAGCTAGAGGATTCAAACTCTTTAATGTGTATTTGCACTCCTATCAGCTGAGTGTCTGTTCAGCCTCCCAGAGGAGAAGGAATATCTGTATTAAGGCTCAGTATCAGCATTTCACCTTCCTGGTTGCACCACCTCCAGCTAAAGCTGTGCCCATCTCATGAGTGTGTTCAGCAGAGAAGCCCTGTGAGGACACCACGCTCAATATCACTATCAATATTGATAACAATATTGACAATATCAATTATCAATATCAATAACAGGTGTGGGTGGCAGGGTCCCACTCTCAGCAGATCATTCCTTCAGATCAGATATCGGATAACAGATAACCTTAGCAGTTTAACAAGGCTCCTGAAGTTGGATGGCTCATTCCTCTCCCAGTGAAAGCTCATTTATACACAGTTGTGTCACCTCACAGAGTCAGGTCTTTCATCCCTGCTACGTTTTTGTCCAGCCCAGGAGGATTTCTGAATTGTTTGGGTTCTCACCCGGTGAAGGACTGAATGATCAGGGCATAACAAGAAGTCCAGTATCACATTAGTAACTTTGAATATTCAGCTTCATTAAGACTGGGGCCACTTTTGACTTAATTATATGAAGCAGTACACATGACTAGAAAGTGATAAATATTTAGGGGAAAATGCAGCTGGAACCTTTCAATTGATCATTACTTATTCTCTCTGCAAAATTCTACTTCAGCACAATTTATACATAGATTCACAGCAACAAACTGGTCAGGCTCTCAATTTTTTTTAACTCTATGTCAAGAGAAATACTCCTCAGTGGGAATATTTACACTACTATTATCACTGTTTCTATTCCCT